>QMFG01001032.1:0-12616 GCA_003314545.1 Ramaria sp. MG151 | reverse complement strand
GTAAGGTGTACGAGTGTGAGCCAGGTCGGCTGAGGACTTCGAAGGGGTGAGGTACTTTTCGGCAAGTTTCTTTGAGGGTCGGGTGGTGCGGAAGAATTGTGCTTTGACGAAGGCGTGAGAACCGGTTGGGAGCTCGGGGGCCGGGTGTCTTCAGGCGTCGGCCAAGACCTGGTAGCAGGATTGAGCCAGTTTGATTTGCTCCCTTAGTACCTGGTGTAGCTGGTCTAGGTCGATTGTGAAGTCTCGGGCCTGAGAGGAGGCAAGGTCTCGGTTGGGGTGGACCGAGATATTCGGGTGGTATCCTTTATTCGCAAAGAATGGTGATAGGCCCGTTGTGGCACTTGGGGCATTGTTGTAAGCGAATTTGGCGAGTGGAAGTAGGTCTGCCCAATTGTTCTGTTGGTAGTTACTATACACTCGGAGATATTGTTCCAACGTCTGGTTAGTACACTTGGACTGGCCGTCACCCTTGGGGTGATAACCCGAGGTGAAGTGAAGTGTCATGTCTAAGGCTTTACCCAGTGATTTAAAGAAATGGGAGATGAACTCTAAACCTCTGTCCGAAGTTACGTGTGAGGGTACGCCATGTTTTGAGAAGACATGTAGGACGAAGAGCTTCGCGAGGTCGGCTGAGGTGACCGTGTCGTGCATTGGGATAAATATCGCTTGTTTTGTTAGTCAGTCGACTACTACCAGTATTACAGTGTAGCCAGTGGACCGAGGCAGCTGTTCGATGAAGTCCATGGTTATTGAGTTCCAGGGCTGTTCGGGGATCGGGAGCTGTTTGAGGAAGCCGCAGGGTTTGTGATGTTGGGGTTTGGAGCGTGAGCACATGGTGCAGGACTTGCCGAATTCGTTGACCGAGGTTTGGAGTCCAGGCCACGTGTATTCGCGCCTGATTGAGGATGGAGTCTTGTTCTGACCGAAGTGTCCCGTGAGTATGTGATCGTGTTTGTACTGTAGTACTTGGAGCCAAAGGTTGTCAGCCTCGGGGACATATTCGGATCGCGTCCATCTTGTTGTTACTATTGGATTGTTGTAGATAGGAGAAATATTGAAATTTTTGATACTGCAGACAGAGATATCACCTCAGTGATAGAACACACTAAGTATTAAATAACTACCTGCAGACAGAGATATCTACTAACCAGTTAGCTACTCTTCTACAAGGTAAACAAAGGTTAGACTCACCACCTCAGTGATAGAACACACTGAGGGGTTCGTCTACGGCTGTCCGTGCAGCTGTATAGTCTCTGGTCATCCCTGACCGGGAACTATACTTAACTACATAACTAAATAACTAGACGACTCTAGCTAATAAAACTTGGTCCATATACTTATAAAAGAAGTATCTAAAGGATGGTTATGAATTCAGAGGAAAGGAATGAGATTGACCTGAGGAATCCAGCATATATTGCCTTCCCCTCCTATCCGGCAGTTAAGCGCCCGTCCGGATATCTCGGGAGTAGTATATATGCGCGTGTAGTTAATTCCACAACACATCTCGGGTTGGAGGTGTCACCGAGGTGTTTTAGAGCCTCGGAGTCTGCGGACAGGTGAGCTTTAATATCAGCATGAAGTTTTTCAAAGTCTATGACGAGGCTCATGCGAAGCGAGGGCAGGATCAAGGACGTAGCTCGGAGTGACTCGGTGATCTGTTGAGTCGTGAAGATCGGCCGAAGGTTCTGTGGGTTGATTGTCACATAGTCGCTACCCCCCTCTTTAAGGTAGATGTCCCATCGTCTAGTTAGGGCATCAGGTTTCGCACCGAGTTTGCCCGGCTGAAACCGAATAACGAGGTTGAACTGCGACAGATATTTGGACCATCGGGCCTGTCTTCGAGTAAGCAGTTTGGTAGTCGAGAAGTATTCCAGGTTTTTGTGGTCGGTGACAACGTCTATCGGGGCCGAGGGACCTTCTAGGTAGTGTCGCCAACGCTTGAAAGCCTCGAAAATTGCTAGTAGCTCTTTGTCATGGACGTCGTAGTTGAGTTCGGCGCCTGAAAATGTCCGGGAATGGAAAGCAATCGGGTGGATCTCGCCGTCCGGGGTGTAGGTTGACAGGATGGCCGCGAGGGCGTTGATGTGTTTGCCTTGGGTTTGATACCTAAAGCCTGCATGCAACAGTCCTTTCCTCAGACGGTATCTAGTGCAGTCGTTCGAGGGACACAGCAGTTGTGTATATCGTTGATAGGTTAGTCGAATTGTTGTATGTCTTCTTTCCACAGGATGGGATCGGAGATGGAATATTGGAACAGTGATGGTCGTTAAAGGACTGTAACTGTGTCAGTTTCCTAACTCCAAACTCTTCTTTGTACAAGAAAACGTCGAATGATTTGACTTCTTCTCTGCCTTGTAATTGAAGAAGGGGATTGTTGATTGGAATACTGCACTTGATAATGGTTGTCTGATGGCTATTACAATTTTAGTATCTTGTCACAATACCAATACTTAATGCTGGCAGTAGGTGATGTCAATAGATGTGACGTGATGTATGTGATGTGACTGTGACCGTGATGTATGTGACTGTGACCGATGTGACTGTGACCGTGATGTGTTGCATGTGACGTAGTCTAGAACATTCTAGACTATTCTTGAACTTGCTTAACTTGAACTGAGGACTTGAGCATTGACTTGAAACTTGACTTGTTGAACTTGTTATTTTACAGAGAGAGGCAGAGGCCTTTATATACATGTCTACAGCAACGGTGCATGGACGGTGCTTGGTAAGAATAGGGGTAGCGCATGACAAAGCACGAGAACAAAAAGTACAAGAAAGGAATCAAGAAAGGAGTATCTGACAAAGCGGATAAGCAAGAATGTGTCAAGATAGGGAAAAGAAGTGTGGAGTGGGAATATTAGTACAAGAATAGAATGTCAGTTAGTAATGACGAGAAAAAGTTATTAAACATAGAACAAGGCAGAGATCATGTGAAAAGATAATATGTCCGATAAAAGAACAAAAGAAATGTCCACCAATAATATTCCTCAACTTGTCCAATGTCTCCTAAGCGAATTGGATATAGAATAAGTCACTGTGTCATCCAGGAAGGATTGACGAATCAGAGACAACACAGGCTCCGAAGGCTATTCATGAACCTTTCCATGATTGGCTGACGAGTAGGGTGGAATATGCGCTCCTTCTGGATTCTATGATGAAGAGTGAGTTGAATGGACGGGGGAGGATATTCTGGGTATGGTCCCTTGAATTCTCCCACATATTCCTCTTGCCCTGCATGATAGTATACCCTTTTCTCTCCAAGAAATATGAACAGTTCTTGGGAGTCGTTGACATATACTGGCTCTCCAATGGCATATGTAAGGGCAACCCTCCTAGCGCCCGTAGGTACCTAGTAGAGGGGAAATCCAAAGATATATATATGTATGAGAAAATACAGTGAAGGAACTCTCACCTAGTAGAGGGGAAATCCAAAGAGAAAAGTCTAGGGATCCCCGCTACTAGTGAAGAAACTATATACGACTACCTAACGCCCAACCAGGGGCACTCCTACGCGCTGTCAACCCTGCCTGACTTCTATCCCCATAAGGCACTTCGACCCTGACGAAGGTCAGATGTCGGGCCGAAGGTTTGGATCAAGTGTTCGAGTCCTACCCCGAGGTTGGTCGAGGTCTCGGGTGGTCCGAGGTTTCGGACTAGAGGTCCGAGACTTCGGGTTTGTGTTTGGAGACTTCGGGTCAATGACCCGAGGGTTCGGACCGAGGTTCTCGCGCCTCGGACTTGCGCTTCACCTGTGTAGGGGCCTTGGAGATGGAGGGCTTGGTGAAAACAGGTTGTCCCCTGACAGCATAGGTGTCATGATGATTGGGATTAGAGAGCTTGCAATGGAGATGAGCAGGATTAGGATATGTCGGTGTGATTGGAAAATGGCATTCAGCTCGTCCTTCTATAGGTTGCAATTCGATGGATTCTTGGATATGCGTCGACGAGGAAATGATAGATGACGACATTGATTGATTGATTTGATTATATAACGGGTGATAAAAGATGGTGGTGTCGGCGTAGAGGCGATGTGAGATGATGGCTAAGGTTGAAGAAAATGGTGCTGGCGGAGTTGGATTGAAATAGATGTGGCTTGTCAGCGTAGTCTGAAGCATCGGTTTCCACAACCAATTGCTGATCAGGATCCCAATGCATAAGGATCGGGGCCGAGGTGAAGGCTTTCTTCAGGGTTTCAAACGCAGTTCGGCATTCGTCCGAGAAGTGCCAGGTCGTACCCTTTCGGGTGAGTCAGGTGAGTGGTACTGTAATCTCTGAATAGTTAAGAATGAAACGTCTGTAGAAATTGGCAAAGCCGAGGAAGGACTGTATGTCTTTAACCTTCTGAGGCTCGGGCCAGTCTCGGATGACTTGAATTTTGTCTTCAGACATCAGTATGTATCCAAGAAATTCTACCGTGTCCATTCATCTCCTTCAGCAATTCGGACGAGGTGGTACGTGTGTTGAAGGTCGATTTTGGTGTAATACCGAGACTGCTTCAGTGCATCCAACAGGTCTGAGACGAGGGGTAGTGGATATCGGTCTTTCTTAGTTACCTTATTCAGTCCTTGGAAGTCTACGCATAGTCGGAGCGAGCCATCTTTCTTATGAACAAAGAGGATTGGTGCTCCATGCGAGGACCGAGAGGGTCGAATGAAACCGATGTTTAGGTGTTCGTCGATGAAGGATCGGAGGGTTTCGAGTTTGGACCGAGAGAGCAAGTAGATCGGGGGTTGAGGCGGTTCGGCGCCACCTCGAGAGTGATCTTGAGGTCGTATGGTCTGTGAGGTGCCAGAGTGTCCGCCCTAGACTTGGAGAATACGTCCCCGAAGTCACGATAGTCTTCGGGTACGCCCTCCATGTCTGCAGGGGTCGGAGATAGGTCGGTCGAGCGTGCTGAGAGCTCGGTTGAGGCCAGGTTGAGGTGAAAGGTCTCGGATCCCTCTAATTTACAGGCGCGGGCGAACGCGGCTGCATTGATTAGGGCAATGCGAGGAGCCTCAAGCTTTGGGACGGATTCGGAGGGTGACTTCAGCTCGGTTGTTGCAGCACAAACTTCGGTCGTCGGAGGTTCAGCCAGATTATCCAGTCGGGGTGCTCGGAAAGTAATACTGCCCAATACCCAGTCAATCAACGGATTGTAGCGGGTGAGCCAGTTGTGCCCGAGCATGGCCGAACAGGACGAGTCTAGCGAAGTGACATAAAAGTCTATGGGGAAGGTGTGGTCAGAGGGGAAGCGAATAGGTAGTTCTACTGCTTCGGTAATTATGGAGTTTGTACTTCCATCGAATAGTCTAAGAGGGATCGGGTCTATGGTTTGGGTTCGGAGGTTGTGTCTACGTACAAAGGTGGATTCAAGGAAACAATGTGTGGAGCCAGAATCTACTAATGGTTTAAAAGGAGTGTTTAGAATAGTTTCGGAGGACAAATTGACTACAAGAGACGTAGGACTAAAGAGAGCAGAAGCATTGAGTCTGACCTCAAAATTGGCACGTTTGGGGTCAACACAACCCTTGGGACGTGCAGAGGCCGAAGGGTTGCGGATCAGTTTTTTGCCTCAGGGACCGTAGCCATAGGTTTGGCCTTGGCCTCTGAGGGCTGGTTGGTTGCCTGCGCCGCTCACACCTTTGCTGCGGCTCTCAGACACACACTAGCTTTGTGGTCCGTGCTGCCGCAGACCAGACACAAGTTCAGGTCGAAGCGGCATTGGCGTTCTTGGGAGGTGAGCTTGCCGTCGGGCCCGAGCTTACCCAAGAGGTTGGGTCCCTTCGACTGAGGCATGGAAGGCTTCACAGCCTCTTTGCCTTTGGCCGAGGTACCTTGCTGTGCCTTTGGGGTCATGTTCGGGGCCGGGGCAGTCAATTTCTCGGTCCTAGGTTCGGACCTTGACAATGACTGGGTCGTTTCGCGAGCGAGCTCACCTCGACGTTCCCAGTAGCGCTGGTCGATCCGTTGGACCAGATCTCGGAGCTTATCCAAGGTGTGGGGTTTGTCAAAATGAATCATCTCGTCTTTGATACACTTCAGGAGGGCGAGATAGCCTTCTGAAGCAGCACTTGGTTGTTGTATTCAACGGGTGAGGCGAGGCGATAGAATTCAACGAAAAACTTGGTGGCCTTGTGACTGTCCTTCATCACGAGGTTCTCAAGGTCTACTTCGGCATCCGCGACTGCATCATACGGGCCAAAGTTGATCATGAGCTCCTCGGTGAAGCTATCGTAGTTGTTGAACCACTCGGGTTCAAACGAAGAGTCATCAGTAAGGTATGGCTTGAAATAATCAAGAGCCATGCCTTTGAGGAAGGACAGGGCATAGTTGACCTTGGCAGACTCTTCNNAGAATGCTTTCGGTTGGGCACAGAAATTCAGTTTGCACTGAAGGAGGAAGCCTCATAGCTTCTTCGGGTCTGAGCCATCAAAGGTATTGGGTTCCCGAATTTTCACTTTCAAGGATTCGGTTTTTTGGGGACCCATGAGGTCCGCAATCTTGGAGAGAGCCTTGGCAAGGGATTCTCCAACATTGGCATCGTTGTCCGACGGTGGGTCAGGGTCGGGGTCAGGGTCAGGATTTGGGTCGGGGTTCAGATCATCGTTGGGGGGTTCACAATATGGTTTGGGGTCATCGGGGACTTCCTCGATGTGTCCCTCAGGAACCGAATGATTGTGAAGGGGCATGTTTCGGTGTCGAAACAACGGAGTTGGGGTTGGGGAGTTCCTTGCTCTTTGAGCTAGGACNAAGGGTGTTGCTCTACTGGTTTGGTTTTGAGCAGCGGATCGGGTGGTCGGGGTCATAAGGACTGTCTGAGCTTCGAGAGTTCTGATATACTGTTAAGAACTGAATCTTAGCAGAGGCAGAGTAGAGGTTGGGACTCAATATTGAGTCTACCGAGGTTTGGGGTCGGGGGGCCGAGGGGGGCCGAGGCTCGGTGAACAGGTCAAGTGGGACTTGGCTTCAGCTTATGTGCTGCGCCAGCTCAGAGTCCTGTCCCATATTTTGGACAAGGCCCGAGGTCACCCGAAGTTTGGGTGTGACCTTAGCGAAGGGGACGAAGGAGCGTAGAGATTAGACAAGATGTATTGGGGTATCTTAGTCGATATCAGAACTGATTATCATGTACATGAACGAATAGCTTATATACGGAGGGGTTTGGGGATCGGAGACCGGATGACCGAGGTCAGGGTCGTAAGCTATGCAAAAGGAGATCAGACAGATGGGACAGATATGAAATGTATTTGAGGTGAACGGGGATTCGGGCCCGAAGGGCTGGGGGTTCGGTTTGGCGGTGGGGGTTCTGACAGATGCGTGCAATCATGTGACTTGATCTTCCCCCTGCCAACAAGGCCAGCAACATTTTTTCTATTTTGGACCAGGCATTCAGTGAATGCTACTAGTTTGTCGAAGTTTTTCCCGTTGTTTACATATGGCTATGCCATCCCAAGGACAATGATGGTCAATTCATCCTTGATGGCGGCATCACCGATGTTCAAGGCATTGGAAAATGTTATTATTTATTTACCTACTGTGCGAACATGGATTACATAATCTACTGATGCATCAGAGGTGCTGCCTAGAATAAAAACAGAAAAACAACAGAAAAACATCATTAATTTCAATTCAAGGCTTTATGCCTTAGAAGATACTTTGTTTATATTTTTAGACTCAATTGGTGATACATCCCCAAGGCCATGCAAGCACGAACATGCACATATATGTGCTTTGGACATGAATGGGCTCAAATAGCCACCGATCAAGCTCCACATGGCTCTGAAACACTTCCAAACACACATACGACAACATATTTACCATTTCAAATCACCCCTATTGTCACCAATCCCCAACGAAGCCAATCGCTTCCTTTTCATTTAAACAAGTGCGCAGAGCTTTGAAATGGAGTTTCAGAATTTTTCTTCATCTTTTTCCTTGTTCTTTCAGCTGAATATATTTCTTAAATGCATGATCTGCAATACCCATAGCATACTGATCGGTTTCAGATGCTTTAGACAGGGTTTAGTACATTTTTTGTGCATTCCACCCCTCATGTAAAATGCAACCCCAGAACCACTCCATCGCCCTATTATTTTTCTTGGAAACACAAAGGACAATCACTAGGTAGCTTTTCACTTAAATACGCTTGTAATTCTCATCACAATCTAAGGCAGTAAAAACTCCACAAGTCTCACATTATCTGAATCTATCGCTCTATATCTTTGCAACCACTTCTTTGCTAGAAAATTGTCACCAGCCATTTTCTTTCAATTCAAGTGAACTATTGGACTCAATCAGTATCTCAAATTTGTTAAGTTTGCGCTCTTATCTCTGTTACAAGCTCGCGTCGGTGTATGCAAACTTTTAGGGCTGACAGTTTGCTCCCACATCAGCGCATCCCCCGCATCACAATACATTTTTCACTTAGATTACCAATCAAATGCTTAAAGCTCGCACTGAACAACTTGAACAAAATCAAATAAACAAACAAAATACAAAATAAAATAAATAAAATTCCCATTTGTTTTCTTATTAGAAAAGTGGCAGTCAAGCTTGTACATTGGAGTAAGACCCCCACTACTCCTGCCAGAGTGAGGTCATTGTAAGTCCATCGTTCTCCAGGTGCACGTCAGATGCGCTCATAGTTCCTGGCTTTCAGATGGAACAAGATGAAGGTCAGCCCTCTGGCATTCATCTTCCACCCTGTCATGCTCACTATCACCGCAGATCATACACTCGTTCAAAAATGACCCTCACCCATCAATCATTCCCTTTCACAATTTTATTATCACACCAAGCTATGCCCTCATCACCATGTACAACTCTCGAAGAGTACTCATGTCATGATCGATCTAATCTTCATCTAGGGCATACCTACCTACACTCATCCCTGTAGAGGTACCAGAGCTATGTTCCAAGCCCTGGTTTCTCAGTCTTATTTCCGCAGTGGCATTCTTCACAACATCAAGTTTGTTCTTTTACTTTTGTATAATTTTAGCCTTATTCATAGCTTCATCAACCAAGGCCTGCCAACATCCTCCTCACAACTGCAGATCCACCTGTGCCCATACTTGTGGACTTTGGTTTTGCTGAAAGGTATGATGCGTGGACCTCAAAGGCTTTTCCCTCTAATCTTGTGTATGGCACACCGGAGGTAATATATGCTGTCATGCTCACTCTCAGGTATGTTGATATATTCCCCTATAGTATCTTTCTCCAGAATGAGCTTGTGGTCTTCCCCATGACACATGTAAGAGCAATGTTTGGAGTTTGGGCATCACCCTCTTTGAGTTTCTTCATAGCCGCACACTATTTGAGCATGCAGATCCTGATGGAACCACTGAAACATTTAGCACCAAGGCTGTGAGCTCTGAGCACCCTGCTGACAGTCTCTGTTGTCACTGATATTCTTTATTAGGATCTTGAGAAGTATTGGGCACACACGGTTAAAGGAAAGTGGGTTGGTAAATGGTCCATGAGCAGAGGTGAGCTTTTATTGCACTTCATGAAAATTACATTCTGTCAAGCATGACCTGTGTCATGATTGTAAACTTGTCACCACTTTCTATCCTACTTTTCGCTAATTACTGCTTCTTGCTAGGTCTTGAGAAGTTTCTACAAAAAATGATTCTTCTCAATGCCCACCTATGAATTACTGCTCCTGTTGCTTTAAATGACTTGTACTTTGATCCTTCCAAACCTGAAACACCAGCTTTGAACTCATTCACGGTCTCCATGTGGGACTCGGGCTGTCTTGGTTTGAATCCCATCCGAGGATGTCGGCCTGTGTCCAACATGAAAGGTGTCTCTTGGGTCGCAGAGTGTACATGGTTGTTATATTGAAACTCTGCAAGAGGGAGGAGCTCGTCCCAATCATCTTGGCATTCATCAACGAAGATCCAAAGGTACTGCTCTAATTCCTGGTTAACACATTCGGTCTGCCCATTGGCCTGTGGGTGATAACCTGTAGTGGTTGCGAGTTTGATACCGAGTAGTCGGTAAGGTTCTCACGTGAACTCCGAGACAAATTGTAGGCCTCGGTCAGAGACAATCTGTCTTGGCAGTCCATGCAGCTTCCAGACATGCATGAGATAGAGTTGAGCGGCTCCTAATGCTGTGACCGTGGTGTTGGTTGGAAGGAAATGGGCTTGTTTGCTCACCGAGTCTACTACATTCATGACCACGTCGAACCCTCAGGCCTCCAGGAGTTTGATAATGAAGTTGACACTAATTGTGTCCCATCAGTGCTCAGGGATTGGTAGTGGCTGGTGATAGTGGCTGGAGCTCGCCCATTGGTGCAGTCCTTTGTGGCTTAATGTGAAGGCATAGGTCGCAGGTCTTCACATACTGTCCAATGTACCTGGACATCTGTGGCCACCAGTAGTTCCGAGACACAAGTTCTAATGTCTTCCACCTCCCTGCATGCCCAGCTACTCGGGTGTCATGATGTTGGAATACGATACGCCGCCAAAGTTCAGGGTTGTTCAGTACATAGGCTTTCCCCGAAATAGCAGTAGGTCGTCTCGTTCGGACCACTCCGAGGCCCTTACGGTGCATGAGTGTCCTTTCTGAAGCTCCGAGACTGCCTTGGTCACTGACTCCTCTTTTTCCCCATCTCGGGTCATCCTTCAGATGTCCCGAAGTATGTCTCATTCTTCACCTACAGCAGCAAGTCCTTCGAGGGCCGGGCCCGGATGGCGAAAAGTTCAGGTCGGAGCAATGTTCGGTCCTCATTGTCACTTGCTCTGGATCCGTGGTCGGGCCTTCAGGACAAGGCATCAGTTTTCCCCATAGTTTGGCCAGGCCTGTGGTGGAGCGTGAAGTCAAAACGGGATAGGTATAACGACCATCGAGCTTGTCTTTGGTTGAGCGTCTTTGAGGTTCGGAAGTACTCTAAATTCTTATGATCTGTCCAGATCTTGAATTTGAGTTGTGCTCCTTCTGAGAGATGCCTCCATTCCTCTAGGGCTCGGATTATGGCCAACATCTCCTTGTCATGAATCTCGTAGTTCCGCTCCACTGGGCTAAGGCTTTTGGATAGGAAGGCTATAGGGTGCCACTTGTCATCCTCGGATCGTTGAGAGATGACTGCTCCTGTTGCAAAGTCCAAAGAGTCGGCCTCCACTCGGTACATCCGAGTGTCATCTGGGAATGCCAGGACTGGAGCTGAAGTGACAAGTTCCTTGAATTTGTGAAAGGCTGCATCCTCAGGTTCACCCCACTTCCAAGTATCTCCTTTCTTTGTCAGGTCAAAGAGAGCTCAAGCGTGGTGTGAGAAGCCCTTGATGAAACTTTGGTAGAAGTTCGCAAACCTGAGAAAGGCTTGCACCTCCTTTCGGGTCTTCGGAGTCGGCCAATCTGTCACTCCTTTGACCTTAACCAGATCCATCTCAGCATGTCCTTTGGAGATGATGAGTATGAGGTACTCGATGAATGTACATTCAAACTCGCACTTCTCGGGTCGGAGACAGAGCCCATGCTCTTGGAGTCTCTCCATTACTCTTCGGACTACCATCCTGTGCTCAGCAATAGTCTTAGAGAAGATGAGAATGTCATCCAAGTACACACAGACTACCCCTTCCATGGTGAGGTCTCGAAAAATGTCATTCATCATTGTTTGGAAGGTGGCCAGGCTATTGGTCAGCCTGAAGAACATCACCCAAGGCTCAAACAGGCCTCGGTTGGTTCAGAAGGGCTGCCTTCCACTCATCCCCTTCTCAGATCCGAATGTTATTATACCCCCACCGAACATCAAGTTTGGTGAAGTACTTTGCACCTTGGAGTTGGTTGATAAGCTTGGGGATGAGAGGGATCGGGTTTCGGTTTTTGACCATCATAGCATTTCGGGCTCGGTAGTCCTGTACAAGCCTGAGTGCTCCATCTTTCCTTTTGATAAAGAAGACTGGAGAGGCCATCAGGGATTTTGACGGTTGGATCTTGCCCAAGAAAAGGTTCTCTTGCAAGAATTCATCCAACTGCATCTGCTCATTTGGAGATAGGGGGTACACCTTGCAATTAGAGGGCTTTGCACCCGGCTCTAGCTCAATGGCATGGTCCCAGATCCGTTGACCTGGAAGGGTGTCGACGGAGTCCTTGGAAAAGACGTCTTTGAAATCTCAGAGGTACTCAGGGATTTCGGATGAGGCCTGATGGTGCTTGTGATGAGCCTCGGCTAGCCTCTGAGACATAGTTTGGGTAGCTCGGATCTCATGAAGAGCCAGGTCGAGTGGAACACAGAGCAGTCGGTCACCTTGTGAGAGCTGATCATCTGGTCCTAACTCGGGGATGAGGTCCGAGACCTCGGTCCAGTGACCCAAGACTTCGGGCTCGGCACCCAAGACTTCGGACTTTTCACTGGTGAAGTCAGGCATCGGTCCAGCTCAGCAAACTTGAATCCTGCATTCTGCTCTCCAGGCTTCTTTCTGTTCCTTCTTAACTTCAGTCTGGCACATACGGCACTTGTCTGGGCTTTGGCTCATGGTGATTTTCCGAGTCTGCCAGTTAATCTCCAGGTTATGCTCAGCCAACCAAGTGTATCTGAGCAGCAGGTCTTGTCTCCCGAGATTGGTGACCGCAAATGATTGTCACGATCATGATTTACGATTTGTTCCTCCGTCCGAACCATCCGAACCAT
>QMFG01001021.1:0-10025 GCA_003314545.1 Ramaria sp. MG151 | reverse complement strand
GACATGTGTAGCTGGGCTACAGATACACACGTGGATATGGAAGGTTGATTGAGTTAGCTGGACCATGATGGATAGTGTGTTGCATATGGAATATTATGTAATAATCATCTTCGTGGCATTGGGTGCTCCGGGTACAAGGACACAATGGAGAGGCGACCAGCGACAGAGAAGACAGCAGTGAGAAATCCAAGTACAAGCTGCCTTCAGACGCGTGATTGAAGTTTTAGACACAGATTGGGTGTAATTAAGCAAGACCGACCAACAAGCGCTTCAAGGGGAGTCTACAGAACCCCAGGAGATCCAGCCGCACGGTCAACCACGAGAGAACGAGTCTCGTCTGCTGAACTCCTTCGCGTATTTTGACATGGAGCTACATCCGACTCGTCTATTTACCACCCAGTCGGCGTCTTCCTGTGCATTCGGCTTTCGAGTTTCCGGAGTGGAGGAGTGAACGGATGGTCGGTCATCGTATGTGTGAGGGAAATTTGAATACACTCGCTTTCTGATGTTTCCAGCAAATGAGGAGTTTACGCCGATTAATTGATCTTGTCCCACGTGTTAAGACCCCTCCAGGGTCTTACCATACTGTCGGTCTTATGTGTTGATGGAGGCTATTCAGCGGTAAGACTAATGGTTTGTTACAAATTCATTTCAAGGTCGGACTTTCCTTCAAGCCTGATTATTGACTTTTATTCTAGCGAATTGAATTAGTCGCTTTTTTAATATGCTAAAATGAAAATATAATTCTGCAATACAACTAGGACTGAGCTTCCATGTCTCCACTGCTACCACCCCCCTACCCTACAGTCTATCCATCCTGTCCGTACCAAAGACCGTTTACGTGATCGATAGCCGAGGAGCGAGTCACGTGACCTCGGCTATCGACCACGTGACCTGCAAAATTTTCTTCATGAAAAATGCAAAGTGCTACGATTTGTGCAGGAATTACAAAAAAAAAATCTTTTTTTTTTTGGATATTTTGACCTTAAAATTGCTACTAGTCACTCAGTTTTGTGTTTTTTTTCTAAAGTTTCTGCAACAAGTCTTAGCAAGTAATATACTAAACATATTCTAGGAGCTAAATTTGTGTTTTATCCCTCTCCTAATATCTAGTAGCAATTTTGAAGAAAATGAGCTTCATGCTTATGTAAGGGGGTGCCCGTTCCTAGTGACTTCTACCTTACATCCGACCGGTGCCAATGTTTGTCCTTGTATCACCCGGTTGGCGTCTTCCTGTCCATTCAGCTTTCAATTTTCTGAATTTGCAGAATGAACGAATGGCTGGGTATGGAATTTTACTTCTGGGAGCTATTTGACACTCGCGTTCCAAACAGAAAGGGAGGAGTGTACGCCGATTAATTGATCCTGTCCCACGTGTTAAGACACCTCCCAGCATCTCATCACAGGTCACGTCGGTCTTATGTGTTGATGGGGGATATTCAGCAGCATGACGAGTGGTTTAGTATAAGGTCGGGACTCTTCCCTCAACTTCAATGATTGAATCAACGTCATCTATATTTTGGGGAATTGAATCAGTCGTGGATTCACCAGTCGTTATGCTCTGAATCCGAAGCGCCTCGTGATCCAAATGCGATGCAAGAATGAAACGGGACCTGGTTAATGTGTATGTCGTCTTGTACCTAGGTGCCAGGTCGGAGCTATGTCATTATTAGAGGCCAGCACTCCCCATCACGGTGTCCATCAGCTGGAGACAATACAGCGGAGATTGCCGATCTTTTCCAACCCTACAATGCAGCTGTATCGTGTTTCAACCAGACCACACAGCCATGGACACTGTGGACAACTCAACCAACCCTCCAAATCCAGAGTGCGTGCCATCTCGCTGTGACCCAGCTACAAATGTCTTTTTGGATGACCAAGTGTCCTCACATGACAGTGTTAGTAGAAGGAGAGGCTTGAACGAACAAACTGAAACTAGGTCAGTTGAGCAGGAAAATGGCTTCAATCACTGTCCTGTAGAGTGCCACATACAGTGTTAGAAAGACAAGAAAGACATGAGAGAATATTTCTAGAATTTTCAACGACCGAGCAATATTGTGATAAGAGTCCGATGGTCTCACACTCAAATAGGATAAAGGGGAGTATTAGCTCGCCAACGGACCGTTGGAAGAACAATAGACAAGATCCATGATTCTCCATGGCAATGACATAGCTCCGAACTACATCCCACCTTGAAGGCCAGATCGTGATGGACATCGGACAAAGTTCTGAATTCGAAGTTTGAATATTAGGACGAACGGAGCCAGGTTTCCGGTCTGTGGGAGTAAATTAGATTCCGCAAAAGGTCCACTGGATGCCGTGTGGGGTATTTCCGCTTTGGTGCCGTGTCCGATCCCCATTCATGGTACCACGACTGATTAATCGAGGTATATTTATACCGTGGTACCTGCAGCAAGTTAAACGTTCTGTTTAAGTTTCGATCTCACTTTTGTTTCCACACTTGTCAGGGACATCGCCGTGTTGGTCGGTTCAGTCACTGACATTTGTTTTTATCATAGGTCACAACCCACGAACATCTTTGTGAAGACTCTATGCTTCCCAGATGTTCTTCGTGGTGTGCTTCTGGCCCTGTGACTGTCCTTTTTGCACACATGAAGACCGAAGCAGTACTCAAAGTGCCCACTTATAATGGTGCCTTCACTAGATGTGCGGCGACAAATCACTGTTTTTGTTCCCACTCTGTGGTATCTTGGACATCCTTTGATACTTCTGTGAGTCATAATATGTACATGCATTGTGAAGCTTGACCATAGTGAGTCTGAGGCAGTGTGAGCGTTCAACGGTTCGTCATTTGGCACACCGTGGGATATTTGACAGTGTCTCAGACTTTTTTCTCTCTCTCGTTCTATCTATGATGATCCACCACTTGAGCAGCATTCGATATCTTGACCAGCTCCGAGGAAACTGTCCATTCACTGCTCGTTGGATTTCATGCCTTAGATGCATTACTTGTGGGGCCGCTATTGTGGATTAGGGTTTTCTGGTTGTGGGATTTATGCAGGATGTCTCTGTGGCAGAAGGACGGTTGTACATCTTCTTCCTCTATCTTGCTTTCAGTGGTTTACGTAACCACAATACGGATCGCATCTCCCATCTAGGACTTCCTTGTGTATAGAGAAAGTTGAGGCTATCAAGGGGTGTGGAGGCAGAATTCAAGAGCTACTCGCTGAAACGAGTATTACCCTCTAATTCCTGTGAACTGATGCTACGCCTGGTATGTTGGTCAGGATGATCACTCAACCTTACTGGAAAATGGAGAGACATGACACTGCCATAGCCTGCAATGTTAGGGATGGAAATTTGGAGGGAATATGGACAATAGGTGGGATTACAACTTTGAGGTAATTGCTTTCTGACTGTTCCACAGCCTGCTTGTATATACAGATTAAGCCTCGATTTTGCATCAAATAATATCGGAGCTTTAGGCGCCTGTTAGATAATCTAAGCGAAAGATGTATTCTAGCACAGGGGATGCGCTGATGCGGGAGCAAAATATCAGCGCTTAAAGTTCGCGTACAGTGATGTGAGCTTGTAGATAGAAAGATAACAGTAACTTAACAATTTTGAGATAATTTTTGGGTCCAATAGATCACTTGAATTGATGACAAACGGCTGGTGACGATTCATTAACAGTGCAAGTGTTGTAGAGATATCAAGCAAGAGATTGGATAATGTATCAGACTTGTGGAGATTTTACTGCCTTAGTTTGTACCGAGAAATACAAGTGTACTTATAGGAAAACCTAGCTAGTAATTGTCCTTTGTATTTCCAAGAAAAGGAAAGGGGTGATGGAGCGATTCTGGGGTTGCAGTCTACATGAGGGATAAAATGCTCAAATGTGTACTAAGACCTATCTAAGACATCTGAAACCAATCTGGATGTTGTTGGAACTATAGATCATGTATTTAACAATCATATTCAATAGAAAGAACAAGAGAAATCATCAGGGAAAAATCTGAAACTCCATTTCAAAGCTCCAGGCACTTGATTAAATGAAATCAAAGCAATCGGCTTCATTCGGGGATCGGTGACAATAGGGGTGATTGGAAATAGTAGATATGTTGTCATATATATCTTTGGGAGTGTTTCAGAGCCATGTGGGGCTCGATCGGTGGCTATTGAAGCCCATTCGTGTCCAAAGCGTGTATATGCGCACGTTCGTGCTTGCGTGGCCTCAGGGATGTGCCGCCGAGTGATTCTGAAAGTATAAACAAAATATATTCTAAGGCTCAAGGCCTTGAATTCTCATCAGTAGTGTTTTTATATTGTTTTTGTGTTTTATTCTGTGCGGCACTACTGATCCATCAGTAGATTACATAATCTGATATTCGCGCGGTAGATAGATAATAATAACAGCATTGCAATCTGATCATGACACGCATGCGGGTTTGATCGGCGCACACTCCTTTTCTGTTTGGGAATATTAGAAAGCCCTCTATACATGTGATCCTCCACTCCAGAAATTCGAAAGCTGAATGTACAGGAAGATGCCAACTAGGTGATAGAGAGACAAACCTTGTCAGAGGGCAGATCAGTAGGTGAAACCTTGGTAGTTCCGTGTCATCAGGTTCTCTCGGTTTCCAGGTGGTTGAACATGTGTGTGGATCTTCTGGGTTTCTATAGACGCCGTCAGAAGCGCTGTGTCGGAAGGTGGCATCTCGACCTTTCACCCCATTTGCTGGTAGACGCTGCCAGAAGCACTGTGCCAAAGGCATACTCGTTTATTCCTAATGTCCATCGTCGTGCGCGGGCTGAGCCGAGGTCTCAGCACTTTCCGCCCTTTTGCCCTTTCCCCTCACCACTCTGTATCTCTATCCTTATTGAAGGTGAAGCTGTTATTCCTAGTGACAAGGAAGCACAAAACACGGTCCCATTATTATTCTTGAAAAATCTTCACCCCTCATCCATCTTCCCAAATTGCTAGAGATGTTTGTTCTTGAACGAGGTGCTGCCTCGCATTGTTCTATCATCACTGGCTAGCGATGTTAAGCACGGCCAATATTCACTATAGCAAGAAGGAAGTGCCACTGGTGATATTCACCATGCCGACTCATTGGGCATCATCAGAGTGGCTGCTGCGTGATGAGGGTACTAACTTTATCTTTCGACCATTCCAGAATGCTATAAGACTTGCATGTTCTGTTTATTCGTATCTATCATCCTCTCCTTCCAACGCACCCGTTACTTTGTATGCAACCAGGAGATGTCTTCTCAACAGAGCATTTAAACCTTTCTCCGGCAGGTGTCAGATTTGTGGGTAACCGGCTCTGTTCAACGTCACCCAATCTTACAATTTTGACAGTGTGGCTATAAATTATGTCTTTGCTGCTGCGCTTGGTGAGGACAGGAGTAATTTTGTGTAGAGTCTTTTTCACCTCACTGCTTCGAATAGTACTGCTTGTCTATGACATGCTTCTCATGTTTCCATATGAACTTAAACATATCTGGCGTAGAAGATTCAAACTAGGAATCCCCTTATATCTGTTCACACGATACCCAGCCCCTCTCACCCAATTATATGCATTGATACAGTTTTCAAGTCTCACTGTGAGTAGATAGTCTACAGAATGAACAGCACTCATATCGATGTATAGTAAGCATTTCATGTTGCATGACAGAGTCTAATGTCAAAACAGCGCTTGTAATGACTGGACACGGTTTGTTGATATTATCACCATTTTCCCACTCTTGGGAACAAAAGGTGACGACATCTCCAATACCCGAACGATATGCTCATGTGTTTAATAAGAAACAAGAAAATGATTTTTATTTTTTTTTATTTTTTTGTTTATTTGATTTGTTTTTAATGGTTTTCTTCGAGTATGCTTGAGGTGGCTCTTAAGCACCTAAAATGTGATCTAAGCGGTGTGTGTGAAATCTAGCGCAGGGGATGCGCTGATGCGGAATCAAATATCAGCGCTTAAAGTTTGCGTACAGTGACGCGAGCTGTAGATAGAGAGATAACTGTAACTTAACAGTTTTGAGATGAACAATGGGTTCAATAGGATGCTTGAATCGATGACGAACGGCCAGTGACGATTCGTTAACAAAGCAAGCGATGTTGAGATATCAAGCAAAGATGTGGAGACTGTTCTGAGACTGTGGAGGTTATACTGCCTTGGATTCTGGAGAAAATTACAAGCGTACTTATAGTGAGAGCTAGCTAGTAATTGTCCTTTGTGTTCCCAAGAAGAATATTGGGGCGATGGAGCAATTCTGGGGTTGCAGACTACATGAGGGAAAGAATGCACAAAAAAATGTACTAAAACATGTTTAAAATATCTGAAACTGATCGTGGGGTGGTAGGAGGTGTGGATCATGTGTTTCACTACTATACTGAGCCAAAAGAACAAGAAAAAACAACAAGAGAAAATCCTGAAACTCCATTTCGAAGCTTTGGGCGCTTGCTTAAATGAAATCGAAGCGATCGGCTTCGTTTGTGGATCAGTGACGATAGGGGTGATCGGGAATGGAAATAAGAGTGTCGTAAGAGTTGGTAGAAGTGTTTCAAAGCCACGCGGGGCTCGATCGGTGGCTATTGGAGCCCGTTCATGTCCGAAGCCCGTTCATGTCCGAAGCGCATATATGCGCACGTTCGTCCCTGCATAGGCCGGGGATCGTTGGCCAAGTAGTCCTAGAAATGTAAACAAATTATATCCTAAGGCCTGAGGCCTTGGATTCTCATTAGTAGATGTTTTTATGGATTTTTATTGTTTTTATTCTATGTGGCGCTACTGATGCATCAGTAGATTACGTAATGTAATAGTCGCACGGTAAATAGATAGTGAAATAACAGTGTTTACCATTCCAGGGCTGCTAATGGCCCGCGCATATGCTATCTCCCCCTACAAGAAAACGGTCAGCCTGGTACTTGGTTTTCTCTTTATTGAAATTGTCACGTGTTATGTGGTATGTCACTGCTTGTCTTCGCTTGTCTTGTTGTAATTTCTATAATAGTATAACACCATCAACGCTAGTTGTACCCTAAATGATATGGTGCTGAACAACCTGCGATTGTGAGTGATGATGAACGTTTCTTGATAACGTGTTTATTGACGTTGTTTGCAGGAGTGAGACGTCTCCTGTTTCACTATAAATAGACTAATCATGTGATTCATTAATGACGTATTATTAATCATTTTTGACATGGTAGTCGTTGCAGTGATACTGTCTAATACCCTGAGAAACCTGAGAGAGTTAAGCGAGTTCCAGTCAAAGTCGTTAACTCGAGTTCTGGTTGAACAAAGTAAGTAATATCATTCTTATCGGTTACAGTGGCTAATAATGATCCAGGTGTCATGCAATATGGGTATATTCTTCACCTTTGTTGTTCAAGGCAGTGTCTCACACTCTCCCAGATTTGTGCTCACAATAACACTAACAAACACCATCTTAGCCAAGGTGTTACCAATTCATTTCTTGGTAGGATTTGCTGATGAGACGATTATCACAGGTCTTACAAGTAAATGTTCTGTTAGCCACTTCGTCAAATTTCAGCTTAATTGATTCCCAATAGCCTAATATTGCTAATGCCCTTGTCCCCATACAAGACAGGTCAGAGGCATACATCAGAAACATTCACATCAATTGACTGACACTGCATATAGCCTATCCGTTATCATCATCTGCCGCATACATTTGGACCTCCTAGAGAAGCATGCACATCCCAACGGCAGCACCCGTTCGTCTCCCCAACCCATAGAAAATTTCCATGCAGCTGTGCGACAGATCCACAACGCCATCATGGATGAATTTGGTGATCAGAGCGTCACCAAGAGTCTCGACACTGGGGTCTCGTTGTCAGATGACATTGAGCTCCAGGAGCGACAGTTGTCTAACACCTACCGCATGGACCTCGATGAATTTCCTTGGGCAGGACGGAGTTTGGGAGAGCTGGAGAGTACCACACCGGGGAAGAGTTGCAGAATTCCGGTAAGCACTGTTCATTCTGGTTTTGAATGAAGCAGCTGTTCGATTCAGACGAGCGACGATAGTGCCGGTTGAAGAAGTTTAAAGAATTACTGATTCCCCGAAGGGAGAAGAGGTTTTTTGTTATATTGGACCCCCCCACATAATCCGCTGTTTGTTCTCACGGCCCATATCCCATTCCCACGAATACACTTTATATAAGCCGTTCCCACGGTGTCATTACAAGTTGTTTACTTTTCAATGTCCGACTCTAATGACCATATCCTAGTATACATTCTTAATAACCTTCTGGGAAATCAAGTGTATACCCGGGGTCTTGCGACCTGAATGTGGATGCTCAGTCTAGGAATGGTTAGCATAAATAAATAGTGTTTTCAATTTGTGGGTGGATTGCAAAAAGTCAATCTCTCCACTTTGGATACTTGTGTATCCTGTTGCTTAATAATATAAACATTCACCCAATTCCAATTTTTCTCCTTCACCTGTCACTCTTTTCTCTTGATCATCAGTGGATCATATAGGTTGCTTATCATTTTACCAAGTTGAGTTGTTCATTTTTTTTATCCGTTCCTGGTTAAAGCAAGAGAGCTGTATTAAGCTAAACCCTCAACCCTAATTACTTTGGCGCCCAAGGCTACGTGAAATAATGAAAGTCGTGTTCCTATGGCTGTTATTCAGTTTAGAAAAATATCTTCTTAGTGGAATAATTCCTTCATTTTCTCCCTCACAGGGACTGAGAATGCATACCTGAAAGCATGGCTAATGTCACAAAAAAATGAGATAAACTGCTTCTCATTGTCTGTAAGTTAAGCCGCAAGCAAAATTTCCTGGCTCTGACTATGAAATGCCCACACCATGTCCCGATAGCATATATGTTCATGCCCTTTTGGAGCTTTTTCTGTGGATTTTGAGGAAACTACTCGCTGGTTAAGAATGTAGAAGGATTGCATGGAAATGAGATAGCGAAGTCCATTGGAATCCAGAGCACATCATTGTTCATCTACCTGTGAGATCCCAGATATCAGTGTCTACATATGGGCTTTACATTGAATATCTACTTCAAGAGCTGTTTGGATCAAAATGATCAAATGGTCTTGCTCATTTGGTGTTAATCCTGGAACTCGACCATTTTCCAAAAGTTCCACGAGGTGCTCAACTATGCTCTGTGAGAATTGATGATCGTCGAGTTCTCTAAAACCATAATGAGTAGAAGTGTTGTGGTATAAAACAGATGAAGGAAAACCTTTCAGACCCATAGTTATTGTCAAGATGGTTTGTGCGTCTTGACCGGTAGCTTCCAGTCGACTGTGGGATCAGTATACAACGAGGGGAGCAAAGTGATTTAGATTAAAGATGCATATGCCTTGAGTCTCTCGTTGCAAGAATTCATCTGCTGACATAGGAGGTATAGACAATTTTTGGAAACTATCAGCTAAAGAATCTTCTAGAGCCATCTTCAGCTGAACAATAATCCATTTTTTGAGCTCCAGCTTCTCTAAGGCTATATCAGCTTGTGCATCAAGCAAAGGAAAATGATTATATACCCCACAGCAAACACTGAAGCAGAATCTGCGGATGGTAGTCGACTGAAGGCCCATTACATGTAGCCACAAGTTCAAACAAGGAGTTGGGTCCGTTACCATCCACCATGTGGCCAAAATGGAACATTTGGTGACCAGCAGAAACTAATAATGAACCACCAGATAACCAGATAGAGTCACAGATAGTATATGGTGTCAGACTGAAGCTTAGGGTTCAATACATACTCAAGTGTCTACAAAAAAGACATACTGAGTTATTTCCACCTGGCCAAATACACCCCAAGCCGGCTCCTGTTCAAAATATGTCATATGCTGCTGGCACAAAGGACAACACGGTGTGCATAACCAATAGCTAAGATTGATTGGGCATCAGCAGTTGATGTCCAGTCGAGATCATCAATGGGATCATCACCGCTGCAGATATCTTTTCAGTACCATAAACTGGAGTAACAAGATTCTGTAGCACAGCATACCTGGACACATGACAGTATTCGAGGCCCAAAGAAAATTTGGATTCTTTCAAGTCCCATATCA
>QMFG01001019.1:0-15267 GCA_003314545.1 Ramaria sp. MG151 | reverse complement strand
ATCTGGTGGTCGGGGTCATAAGGACTGTCTGAGCTTCGAGAGTTCTGATATACTGTTAAGAACTGAATCTTAGCGGAGGCAGAGTGAAGGTGGAGACTCAATACAGAGTCGACTGAGGTTCGGGGTTGGGTTGCCGAGGGGGGCCGAGGCTCGGCGAACGGGTCGAGTGGGACTTGGCTTCAGCTTATGTGCTGCGCCAGCTCAGAGTCCCATCCCATATTTCGGACGAGGCCCGAGGTCACCCAAAGTTCGGGCATGACCTTAAGGAAAGGGATGAAGGAGCGTAGAGATTAAGCGAGATGTATTGGGGTATCTTAGTTGATATCAGAACTGATTATCATGTACATGAATGAATAGCTTATATACGGAGGGGTTCAGGGATTGGAGACCGGATGACCGAGGTCAGGGTCATAAGCTATGCAAAAGGAGATCAAACAGATGGGATGGATATGAAACGTGTTTGGGGTGAACGGGGACTAGGGCCCGAAGGGCCGGGGGCTTCGGTTCGGCGGTGGGGGTTCTGACAACTACCTTGAATAATAACCTCTAAACAACTACACCTTTGAGTGAGTACTCAACTTTATTTATATTAGTTTAAACACACTTCAAAAGAATGTGAGATCATTGGCTGTGGTCAACATGGACTGCAAAGTTCATTCAATCCACAAGATAGAAATCCTTTGGAAT
This sequence comes from Ramaria sp. MG151, assembly GCA_003314545.1. NCBI lineage: Eukaryota > Fungi > Basidiomycota > Agaricomycetes > Gomphales > Gomphaceae > Ramaria > Ramaria sp. MG151. The sequence goes on along the minus strand of QMFG01001019.1, from coordinate 14,580 downwards.
ATCTATCTCTTCAGAAATATGCATCCTTTCACAAACATTATGAAGGCCATTTGCTTTTACTGTAGGTCCTATCTACTTTAAAATATAATTCCATTACTATTAACAACATTACTGATTGATATCACTAACCACACATCCATCTACAACTCTTATCATTGATAATTCAATTCTGACACACCTCTATGGGAATCCAAATCCCCATCAAATAAATCTACTACACAGTCTACCACTACTTCTAATGCAAGCATACATGTTTCACTTTCCAAACTGGGAAGTATGTCTCACCCTGTACACATAGGTGCCAGCACAAGTATAAGAACTGTAGGAGTACTGATCATGGCCAATCAACCTGTACTGAAAAAGCTAAGATAGTATAGAGAACAGACAGGGTGAATGGGTCTCTGTTACCTCTGTCCACCCCTCATCCTTGCTCACTGGACATTTAGTCATACTCTCCTCCTCTTACTTAGCACCACTCCCAGCCATGCCTTCCAAGGCTCTCAAGATCTCTCTGATCCCTTACTATATCACAAGCTGATCTCCCCTGGTCCTCCTCCTCCTCCACATCCAAACACAGACCCACATTGCAATGCTCCCCCCTACTCAATAGAAGGCATCCCACATGCTACATGTAACTCAGTTAAAAATCCATGGGTGTTTTATTTTGAAGATTATCCTGACTAGCAATTTCTCAAAGGGCTATTGCATATAATGGAATTCAGTGCCAATATTAGTTTTTCAAATGATCATTGCAAGCAGTCCTCCTACAATTTGAAAAGTGCCTTAGAATTCCCCAATCCAGTTTCAAAACCAGTTGAGACCCTCATTACCAGTCACCATGCTATCGGCCCAGTTATAGCTTCCCCTTATTCAAAATTTCAATGTTCCCCTCTTGGCTCTGTGACATGTCCCTGCCAGCCCCTGATCATCAGCTGAATCATTTATCTTATCCCCACTGTACTTCCATAAATGATAGTATTCCTAATAATGAAGGGCACATCAAATACAAAAGCTTTTGACCAAGCTATTGCAGTGATTATCTCTTTTGGCAAGAATACACTTCTTGTGAAGCTTAACCTAAAAGAAGCATTCCACCACATTCCCAAGCATCATAAAGATTGGCAACTTGGGTTTTGAATGGCAATGCTCCTTTTATCAGACAATGATGTTAACATTTGGTCTCAAAACTACCCTATATATTTTTAACCTCTTTGCAGAAGTGTACCACTAGATCATTCAAAGGTATATTACTAGTGATCTGAAGCATTATCCTGCTTGTTTCCTTCCTGTATTTCATCCCTCTACCTCACTCTGCTGGCAAATAAAGCAGTGCACTAGATCCAGGTCCTCAGTAACTATCTTAGGCTCTCATTCCAAGATGAGAAAACACTCCACCCCTCTGCCCAAGTAGAATTCCTAGGCCTTGACCTTGACACCACTGCTACAAAAGCCTGTCTCCTTAATGACAAGCTACTCTACTTTTGAGACCTCCTTGAATAGCTACCTCATTGTTGGTACTCTTTGCATGATCTGCAGAAACTTAGCGGCTTTCTGCAATTTTGCTCCTAGGTTATCCCACACTCCCATGCCTTCCTCTATTGCTTGATAAACTTCTCTATAATGTTCACATCTTGTCATGCTGTCTGTCAGATACCAGCCTATGCACACACTAAAATCCACTGGTGGCATACTTATACATTCAGGTGGAAGGGTATCTGCCTTATTGCCCCATCTCATGAGACTTTCCACATCTACACAGATGCTAATGGAAGAAAGAGCATTGGAAGCAATTTCAGGACTGAATGCACTTTTGGAGGCATAATATCTAGTTTAAAGAAATATATGCTATGCTTCAAGCCATACTTCTCTGGGGCCATCAATGGAGAAACACACAAGTGATCTTCTATGCCAACAACCAAGTTGACATTTGTGCCATCAGGAATGACACTTAGTACTCTCTACATGTTACAACAAACATCTGCATGATTATCATGCTTGCAGTACAGCTTGAGTTTCATATTCCTCCTCCTGGCTTTCTTTATCTGCCAATATACTTGCTGACTATGCTTCTCATTACATGTACACTCACCCATTTGAAAATGCCCCCCATCTAAACTGACAGCCTACCTTGTTTCACCTCCCAAAGTATCAGACATATCCTCAAATTTTATAACTTGCAGTCTTTTGGCTATGACACAGTCTGCCCTCCATCACTTGAGTATCCTATACAGCTAAGTAGACTTCATCCTAGCTACCCTCATCTCCAGTTTTCCTCTGGTACCATATTGCCTGCAACCACCACTGCCATTCTTGAATGAGTCATCTTCCTTGGCTCTCATGCAAATCCATTGAGTCATACATTACCCACCTCCATTCAGCACACATTGAGAATGGCTTCCCTTTCAAAGCCTGTGAGTCACCCCTACTTCAGAGAATGGTCAGGGGCATCAAGAGGTATATGGGTGAAAAGGATAGGAAGCCAAAGCTCCCCATTACATTTACCATCCTATATAGGCTTGTTAGAGCAATACTGGTATGTATATTATCCACACCCTGAGATATCTGCACAGGCACTTAAGTGCCAAGTATGAGGAGGAGAACATATATATGTACAAGTACAGCTAAGTCAATCACATCCGATTGTTTTAGTTATTTGTTTTACAATTAAGTGTCTAATGGACTTGTGAACAAGTCCAGGTAGACAGGGAATCATTTATTAAGTAGTATTATTAGTTACTGGCCATAGATGGCCTTAGATATACAGTGGCCAGGCTAGCTATGGACAAGCCCCTCAGTGTTTTGTATCATTGAGATGGTGAGTCAAATATTCTGTAGTGACTGAAAGTTAACTAACTGTCTTGTTAGATAGCTTTATCTACAGTTCTCAAATTTCTTATATTCCAATCATCAACTTTGATATCTAAATTATTTAACATCCAGTGTCAAAAGTAAGTCCTTACACCTATTATTTTTCCTTTTTCAACCTATTTTTGCTCTCCCATGCCACAAGTGAGTCCTTGTACCTCTTATTGTTTCACCTATTTTGTTCTCCCATGCCAGTGCCTTACCTTTTTTTAACTTGTCTCTCACATCCTAGATCTCCCCCACTGTACTCTACTGGAGTTCTGGTGAGTTCTGTCATGATCACAATATGGACACCTTGTGTTAAGAACTGGATCTTAGCGGAGGCAGAGTGAAGGTTGAGACTCAATATAGAGTCGACCGAGGTTCAGGGTTGGGTTGCCAAGGGGGGCCAAGGCTCGGCGAATGGGTCAGATGGGACTTGGCTTCAGCTTATGTGCTGTGCCAGCTCAGAGTCCTGTCCCGTATTTCGGACAAGGCCCGAGGTCACCCGAAGTTTGGGCGTGACCTTAGCGAAGGGGACGAAGGAGTGTAGAGATTAAACAAGGTGTATTGGGGTATCTTAGTCGATATCAGAACTGATTATCATGTACATGAATGAGCGAATTATATATGAGAGGGTTCGGGGATCGGTGACCAAATGACCGAGGTCAGGGTCGCAAGCTATGAGGGGAAGAGATCAAACAGGAGGTATGAATAGATGAAACGTGATGATCGGGGGTTCGGGCCCGGAGGCCCGAGGTTTCGGTCAGGTTCTGACAGCACCCACATCAGATTCAGTGCACGTATGTTACTTAGGGTAATCAAAATCACAAAGTTTAATTAGATGTCGCTGACCATATAAACCACAGGTGGTGCAATATGTCATTGCCCAATTTCCAGCCCGGTACAATGTCCGTGTCGATCCCAACCGATTTCTAAATGCTTTTGAGCTTCACCCTGTGGAATATGGGATGCAAAATGTTGGGACATGGGAGTTTGGAGACCGGATATGTGACTTGAACGAAGAACAAACAGACAAATATGAGAGAGCTTGGAAGACAGTAGATAAATATTTGCTATCATGCAGCTCTTTCATTCCCAATCATAAAATTACCAGTGCATTGGCTGATGACCAAAACACATTCAAATGGTTACAGATGATGAGAGCAGAAAGTGAGTCTTGAATAATAAGACTACATTCAGCTTTGAATCTACACAGAAGTAGAACATCCAAGCCGGTTCGATAGACCACACAGAGAAGAAAATTGCCAGGGGCAGGGTATGTGAAATCAATGATATTACTTGTCACCGTAACACCAGTGTACAGGATCACTGGAACATGTAAAAAAAGGAAACAACCAAAAAAAGACAAGCGAGGAAAAGACATGAGTAGTAAGTAATAATATGCATTACACATTTTCAGTACTCTCAACATGAACCTATGACAATTATAAAAGACTTTCCTCCTGATAAGGACCTACTACCCATGAAAGGTCGTCAATTGAATGCCTCATGGAATAACTACTCATAGCCATTCGCATAGATTTCACATCAAGCTCTAACAGTGACAGCGAAAGTCTACAAACTCAGCAAACACAAGACATGACTCTTGAAGAAATACCTGATATTTGTGAGACTGATGAAGAAACAGAAGGAGAAAACTTGGCAACAGCAAGGAGGGATGATAACACTGATGATGACCACCGGATTGAAAACACAATTGAAAGGTTGAGTATTACTTTTCCAACTATGAACCCAAGCTCACCGTTTGCTATAAATTTGATAGTGCATAGAAAGGAACCTCAAAAACAATGCACAACTCACTGGAGCAGATGGAAATTCAACCATACAACCGAGGTGCATGTCACTCTGGTATGATACTAGCTTATGTAGCATATCTGACAGACTCTGACCAACCGACAACAGAGCCACCTTTCATTGTCAGACTAAATCACGACTATCTCAATGAAGCACTGTCATGCTGTTGTGGAATTAACTACACGTGCATATATCCTACTCCCAAGATATCCGGATGGGTGCTTAACTGCCAGATAGGAGGGGAGGGCAATATATGCTGGATTCCTCAGGTCAATCTCATTCCCTTCCTCTGAATTCATGATCATCTTTTAGATACTTCTTTTATAAGTATACGGACCAAGTTTCACTAGCTAGAGTCGTCTAGTTATTTAGTTATGTAGTTATGTATAGTTCCCAGTCAGGGATGACCGGAGACTATACAGCTGCACGGGCAGCCGTAGATGAGCCCCTCAGTGTGTTCTATCACTGAGGTGGTGAGTCTAACTTTTGTTTACCTTGTAGAAGAGTAGCTAACTGGTTAGTAGATATCTCTGTCTGCAGGTAGTTATTTAATATTATAGTGTGTTCTATCACTGAGGTGATATCTCTGTCTGCAGTATCAAAATTTCAATAATTCTCCTATCTACAATAATCCAATAGTAACAACACATGCTTCATTAGAATCTCCTCAAGCATCGGAGAAGGCAAATACAATAACACCCTTGGCAAATCTTTTCATGGTGTGAGGAAGGATTTAGCTGAATTCTGTGCGAAAATATCATACGCACCATGGAAAGGCAGCACTATACGATCCTTCTTTAATACCTGGGATTTGTTGAGTTCTAACAAACAACACCTAATTTACTCAAGCACAGAGTGTTACATTGACCAACAACATGTTATGTTGGCTAGTGGGTATGCTTGGCGGTGGTTGGAAGACACATGTCAACAAGAGTGTGAAGTACAATTCGATGAAGCCATACATCCTGATCATCCCATGTGGATACATGATGTAATGAAATTAATCAAGGATTTTTTTGAAGTAGGAATTGTTCAATTTCAATCATTTGATTCATCTGCTGAGGATTACCATACAGCGCAGGGCCTCAAAAGTCCTAAAAATACACTGAAGCCATTACACACCCTTCGAGTGAATGCCAAACAAGATCTATGATTTGCAACTTCCCCATCTCTGGCCAAGCGAGGCACAACTACGTCGCAAAGTATTGGACACTACAATACAGGTTGTCGGGGAATGGCTGAATTATCCTGACTTCACTAGTACTGCAAAATGCCAGGGGCAGTTCATCCACATATTGTTAAAGAACATCACAACTGTAGATATCCTACTACTGGATGTAGTGTGGGAAGTGTTTTTACACCCTAAATCACACCTTCTAACTGCCAGATCTAACCAGATCAGCATGGATCATATGATCACTTTAGAAAAATCATTATCTCACAACCAGCTGACTCAAAAAAACTCAAAAGAGAGAAGACTACTCGCCAAGATTGGGGAAGTCATGCGCCCTTTTGGTGCATGCACAGTTATGAGACCACCCAAAGACAATGTAGCAGATGCGACACAATACATCTGCCAATTTCTACATTATGTCCTACCCATCGCTTCTCAACCCCCTCCAAATCATAGCAACCCTCTATGGATTGGCTTTATCAAAACAAATACAGACCAATTTTTGCCTTTCTGGGAACTAGCCAGGTCACGGCATATTCTGAGGGGCATGGAAGGGGCATATTCAGAACACTACATGAAAAAGCCATGTGGGTTATTCAGCACACTCCTATTGAGGGGGGTGACAATGTCCACAAAAGCCATTGAAGACCATCATCACAATCGCTTTTAATAAGAAATGAAATGAAATTTTTATTATATTTAATTTGTTTTATTTGCTTTGTTTTTGATCTTTTCTTCAAGTTTATTGAAGGCGGTCTTTAAGCGCCTAAGAGATGATCTAAGCGAGATATGAATTCTAGCGCGGGGGATGCGCTGATGCAGAATCAAAGTGTCAGCGCTTAAAGTTCACGTACAGAGACACGAACTTGTAGATACGTAGATAATGAGAACTTAACAGTTTTGGGATAAGCACTGAGTCAAATAGAGTCCTTGAAATGATGACGAACGGCCAGTGATGATTCGTTAACAAAGCAAGGGTTGCAAAGATATCAAGCAAAGATGTGGAGATTGTAACAGAGATGTGGAGGTTATACTGCCATAGATTCTGGAGAACTTTACAAGTGTACTTATAGTTCTTAACACAGAGATTGTAACAGAGATGTGGAGGTTTACTGCCTTAGATTCTGGAGAAATTTACAAGTGTACTTATAGTGAGAGCTAGCTAATATATAATTGTCCTTTGTGTTTCCAAGAAGAATATTGGGGCGATGGAGCGATTCTGGGGTTGGAGTCTACATGAGGGAAAGAATGCACAAAAATGTACTAAAAACATGTTTAAATGTTCTGAAACAGATCATGGTGTGGTAGGAAATGTAGATCATGTGTTTCACTACCATACTGAGCCAAAAGAACAAGAAAAATCAATGAGAAAAAATCTGAAACTCCATTTCAAAGCTCTGGGCGCTTGTTTAAATGAAATCGAAGTGATCGGCTTCGTTTGTGGATCGGCGATGATAGGGGTGATCAGGAATAGAAGTTGAAGTGTTGTAAGGGTGAATGGAAGTGTTTCAGAGCCACGCGGGGCTCGATTGGTGGCTATTGAAGCCCGTTCGTGTCCGAAGTGCATATATGCACATGTTCGTCCCTGCATTGCCTCGGGGATCGTTTGCCAAATGATCCTAAAGATGTAAACAGAACATATTCTAAGGCCCAAGGCCTTGAATTCTCATTAGTAGTGTTTTTATACTGTTTTTGTTGTTTTATTCTGCATGGCGCTACTGATGCATCAGTAGATTATGTAATATAACCTTCGTGCAGTAGATAGATAAATAATAACAGCTTTGACAGCTTGGCTTCATGGCAAAAATATGTAGAAGAAGTAAAAGAAAAACAAGACAATTGGAGAGGGTATTTAACAGACACTGCAGCATTTGGAACACCAAACAATCAACAGGGGCTTGATAATGTACCTAAATACTGGGAAAACTGTCAAGATTGGGTTGATTGGCTTAAGGACATGACAAGTTTTACTGATCTATTTGATTATTTAGGACGATGGGATAAAATGTGAGTTATTGCTTCAACAATAAAGCATGGCTAATTATGACTCCATTCAGAGGGAAGGTATTTCCGCAGATCGGATCCTTAACGGCATTCTCCATTGCGATTGATATTTCATATACAAAAGTTATACCTCAGGCCACAACCTGTGAAATTGGTCACATCATCCATGGCATTAGCAGAGGGTCTTACAAACAGATGCTACAGCTTGGATTAATTGAAAAAGACAGCACTTCTACAGATTGTGCGGATGCATATACAGATCTGTATGCATGTGTACAAGATGAGCTTACAGACGAGGAGAAGCAGTTGATGCATTTTGATATTTACATGCTTGAGCATTCACTTTGTAAACTAACACGCCTAGCCACTAGACTCGGCTATATGGAAAACTAGAGAAGAATGTCTTCTTATTTTTATTGATGCCAAGTACTATGCTCTGATAACAACACACGGTAAAATCATGGTTATTCATTATTTATTTCTAAACTGAATAACAGCCATAGGAAAACAAGTTTCATTATTTCACATAGCCTACAACGCCAAAGTAATTAGGGTTAAGGGTTTAGCTTAATACAGCTCTCTTGCTTTAACCAGGAACGGATAAAAAAATTAACAACTCAACTTGGTAAAATGATAATCAACCTATATGATCCACTGATGATCAAGAGAAAAGAGTGACAGGTGAAGGAGAAAAATTGGAATTGGGTGAATGTTTATATTATTAAGCAACAGGATAGACGAGTATCCAAAGTGGAGAGATTGACTTTTTGCAATCCACCCACAAATTGAAAACACTATTTATTTATGCTAACCATTCCTAGACCCAGCATCCACATTCAGGTCGCAAGACCCCGGGTATACACTTGATTTCCCAGAAGGTTATTAAGAATGTATACTAGGATACGGTCATTAGAGTCGGAGATTGAAAAGTAAACAACTTGTAATGACATCATGGGAACAGCTTATATAAAGTGTATTCGTGGGAATGGGATATGGGCTGTGAGAACAAACAGCAGATTATGTGGGGGGGTCCAACATAAAAAGGACCTCTTCTCCCTTTGGGGAATCGGTAATTATCAAACGAGCATCTAAAACTCATATTGAAGCAACTGATCAAAACTTCAATAAATCAAAAACAAAAAACAAAATATACAAAATAAATATTTCATTCTCTTTTCTTATTATTTCTTGCTATAATCTAAAGCAGTATATCTCCACAAAGTCTCCCATATTCTGAATATCCTGCTTTATATCTTTGCAACTGCCTTACTGTCAGCAAATCGTCACCAGCTGTTTGCTTTCAACTCAAAGCTGTTGAAGATATCAAGTATCCTCTAGTCACATTTCAATTCTTCATACTCACTCTACTATTTACATAGTCAACTTTAGTTATGATTTGTATGATGCTTAGATAGAAGTGCCGGCGCTGCACTTAGGAATGGGGCGGTGCTAATTGGGGCTCCTCAGTGTTTGTCTACACTGAGGGGTAAGCCCACCAGTTTTTTACCTTTAGATATAGTGGCTAATTATTCTCTAGCTAACCGTTGTCTAGGTAATACTATCAGTGTTTGTCTACACTGAGGAGCTAACTGTTGTCTAGTTATTGTTAATAATTACCCCTTGTGCAACATTACCTACCAATGAAGGCATCTATAAGACTCAATTGTTACTTCAATTTAGCTACGTTGAAGCACTATCTCTATCTACAAAGCTTACATTACAGTATGCAAACTTTAAGTGCTGACATTTTACATCTGCATCAGTGCATCCCCCACATCTCAATACATTCTCACTTAGATTTCAAAACTAGCACTTATTGTTGTCAGAATTCAATTATCAAAGATGAATGTTATAAGTGAATATAGTGTTAGTAGTGATGTTCGAAAATGTTTCAATACTAATAGAATGATATTTGAAAGTGAATAGGAATCTGTCAGAACCCCCACCGCCGAACTGAAGCCCCCGGCCCTTCGGGCCCAAGTCCCCGTTCACCTCAAACACGTTTCATATCTGTCCCATCTGTTTGATCTCCTTTTGCATAGCTTACGACCCTGACCTCGGTCATCCGGTCTCCAATCCCCGAACCCCTCCATATATAAGCTATTCGTTCATGTACATGATAATCAGTTCTGATATCAACTAAGATACCCCAATACACCTTGCTTAATCTCTACGCTCCTTCGTCCCTTTCATTAAAGTCACGCCTGAACTTCGGGTGACCTCGGGCCTCGTCTGAAATATGGGACAGGACTCTGAGCTGGCGCAGCACATAAGCTGAAGCCAAGTTCCAAGTCCCATTTGACCTGTTCACTGAGCCTCAGCCCCCCTCGGCAACCCGACCCCAAACCTCGGTCGACTCGATATTGAGTCTCCACCTTCACCCTGTCTCCGCTAAGATCCAGTTCTTAACAGAATCCTAAAGTAAAAGCAAATGGCTTTTGGAATGTTTGTGAAGAGGTGTATAGTTCTGAAGAGATAGATATTCCGAAAGGATTCTATCTCATGGATTGAATGAACCTTCCAGCTCATGTCGATCACAGCCAATGGTTTTACATTCTTTCAAAGTGTATTTAAACCAAAATAGATAAGTCTTATAGTACTTACTTCGAAGCGAAGTTGTTGTTCAAGATAGTTCACGGTGAGTTGTCAAGTTGGAGTAGATCAATCAAGTAGACGTGCAATAATTGAACTGGGGAACATTCATGCAAATGTGCTACTTATATACTAGATGGTTCGGAGGCAAGAGCAAATGGGGAGGAGTCTGTGGGGATCGGAAAGTAGCTAAGGTACATGTATGCTAATTAATGACCATAGAAAATAGAGAACAAGGGTTGGATGAAAATTGTGAATAGGAAAAAGATTTAACAAACTAGAAATAAATCCTGAAACTTGTTTCCGAATCGTGCATCTTTTAGGATAGAGGAACCCTTGTGTTACTTCTTCAAACAACGACCCTGAATGTTGGAGATGAATGTGTCAACATATTGAATTGTATATCCTGTCACCATAAGCTTTTAGAAGCATAGAATCGACCCTGATATTGAGTTCCTAGAAATAGATGGGGATAGTGATGGGGATAGTGTAGATGCTTCTTTTCTGAGGAAAGGATAATAACAGAACCTGATCTATGGTTGGGTCCTTGTGATGTTATCAGGGTGAATCATGGTGTTAAGGGTGACAGAATGTTGAATGGTTCATGTGTGATGAAATTGTTGATGGTTCGGATTCCAAAGAATCAATTCAGAAGGAGGTTGTTTGGATGGTTTGGAAGGTGTAGTAAGACACAAATCATGATCGTGACAATTGTGCACATTCAAGAAACTTAATCAAAACTTCAAATAAAATTCAAATAAAACATAAAACAAATATAAAAACATTTCCATTTCACTTCTTATTAGATAGAACTTGGCAAGGATTTCTATAACTTGTGAACTCATTATCCCATGAAGATTGAATAGAGGGCATTGGCAGATGGTATTATGCAGAAGCATCGCTGGGAGTATTCCAATATACTCGAGATCTTGACAATCTTGAACCTCCAGGACAATGGGTTGTGAGTAATATTTTTTGAAGACATGAGCAGAAGCTGACCTGCCACAGGATGCCCCAGAAACCTCAGGTTGTATTTTATCATGCCAGTGTAGGCAGTCCGCACAACTTTTACTCAGAGTATATCAAAGGTAAGCCCTGGTGGCTTGCTGCATTCTGCCAAGGACATTCAAACTGCTTCAACTTTCCATGCAGCACTATGGGGCATCTCCTGTAGAGAAAGTCCAGCAAGCATATGTATCCATTGCTCAGTGTGTCACATCATGGTTGCTGTATACGCCACTAATTATATGACAAGTGTTGGAGTTAGAACTGGTAAGCCTAGAACGCAGTGTCATGTGGGACTCTGTGGACACCTTGGTTATAGTTGCTTAGTAATCCCAGCAACCAACTAGTGTAGTTTTAATTACTTAGCCCTCAGTGAACTGTCCATTCACTGAGGTGTGTATCTTCTTGTTTGCCTGGATACACAAGTACTTACTACTCTATAGTCCTTGTGTGTTTAGGTACAGTAGCAATATATACTCAGTGAACTGTCCATTCACTGAGTCATTGTGTGTTTAGCTACTGCACTTATATCAACAGGTTATGGGCCCTGCAGAGCCTAATATGCATCCCTCAACCCTCAAGTCATTCACTGTCCCAGGCTTGCCTGAGATGGCACAAACTGGGTTACCTGGAAGAGTCAGACATTAGCCACACTGGTGTCAACACAAGGTGCCAAGTGGCATCTATATGGGACTGCTCAAATCCCTCCCCCAATCCCCACTTACTCTGAAAGTCATGTACTAACAGATGAGGAGAAGGAAGGAACAGCTGGAGGATTTAGAGAAACATTGGGATGACTACAACCAATGTGAAGCAACAATCATGGGACAAATCTACACTACAATCCCAGATAGTGTACTTATCAAAGTCCACAACCTCACAACACCAAAAGAGCTGTGGGAAGCCATATGTGTGAAGCATGAGGATGATGCAAACGTCTGCACGCACCTAGAATCTCTCATGAAAATGCACGAACAGCTAGCCAGTATGAATGCTGCACTCACAGATGAGGATCTGTTGTGGAATCAACTACATGCACATATATCCTACTCCCGAGATATCCGGACGGGCGCTTAACTGCCGGATAGGAGGGGAGGGCAATATATGCTGGATTCCTCAGGTCAATCTCATTCCCTTCCCCTGAATTCATGATCATCTTTTAGATACTTCTTTTATAAGTATACGGACCAAGTTTCACTAGCTAGAGTCGTCTAGTTATTTAGTTATGTAGTTATGTATAGTTCCCGGTCAGGGATGACCGGAGACTATACAGCTGCACGGGCAGCCGTAGATGAACCCCTCAGTGTGTTCTATCACTGAGGTGGTGAGTCTAACTTTTGTTTACCTTGTAGAAGAGTAGCTAACTGGTTAGTAGATATCTCTGTCTGCAGGTAGTTATTTAATATTATAGTGTGTTCTATCACTGAGGTGATATCTCTGTCTGCAGTATCAAAAATTTCAATAATTCTCCTATCTACAATAATCCAATAGTAACAACAGGATCTGGTAACTATAATCCTCAGATCACTCCCTGAATTGTACCACCCACTCATCAATGCAATTACAATGCAGCACACACAAAGGCTAAGCTAGAACCGGACCACATAGTCAGCATGCTAATCGACGAGTTTGAAAGACTCACCATCAAGGAATGTTATTATTTATCTATGTACCGCATGAAGGTCGTATTACGTAATCTACTGATGCATCAGTAGCGCCGTGCAGAATAAAACAACAAAAACATTATAAAAACACTACTAATGAGAATTCAAGGCCTTGGGCCTTAGAATACATTCTGTTTACATCTTTAGGATCACCCGGCCAACGATCCCCAAGGCAATGCAGGGAGGAAAGTGCGCATATATGTGCTTCAGACATGAACGGGCTCCAATAGCCACCGATAGAGCCCCACGTGGCTCTGAAACACTCCTATCCACCCTTACAACACTCCAACTTCTATTCCTGATCACCCCTATCATCGCCGATCCATGAACGAAGCCAATCACTTCGATTTCATTTAAACAAGCGCCCAGAGCTTCGAAATGGAGTTTCAGATTTTTTCTCATTGATTTTTCTTGTTCTTTTGGCTCAGTATGGTAGTGAAACACATGATCTACATTTTCTACCACACCATGATCTGTTTCAGAACTTTTAAACATGTTTTTAGTACATTTTTGTGCATTCTTTCCCTCATGTAGTCTCCAACCCCAGAATCGCTCCATCGCCCCAATATTCTTCTTGGGAACACAAAGGACAATTATATATTAGCTAGCTCTCACTATAAGTACACTTGTAAATTTCTCCAGAATCTAAGGCAGTAAACCTCCACATCTCTGTTACAATCTCTGTGTTAAGAACTAGATCTTAGCAGAGGCAGAGTGAAGGTTGGGACTCAATATAGAGTCGACCGAGGTTCGGGGTCGGGGGGCCGAGGCTTGGCGAACGGGTCGAGTGGGACTTGGCTTCAGCTTATGTGCTGCGCCAGCTCATGTTATTTTATTATTCCATTTTCTCTTATCGCGCGGCTCTACATTACGTAATCTACTGATGCATCAGTAGCGCCGCATAGAATAAAAACAATAAAAACCCATAAAAACATTCACTAATGAGAATCCAAGGCCTCAGGCCTTAGGATATAATCTGTTTACATTTCTAGGACTACTCGGCCAACGATCCCCGGCCTATGCAGGGACGAACGTGCGCATATATGCGCTTCGGACACGAACGGGCTTCAATAGCCACCGATCGAGCCCCGCGTGGCTTTGAAACACTTCAGGCAACTCTTACGACACTCTTATTTCCATTCCCGATCACCCCTATCGTCGCCGATCCACGAACGAAGCTGAGCGCTTCGATTTCATTTAAGCAAGCGCCCAAAGCTTCGAAGTGGAGTTTCAGGATTTTCTGTTATTGTTTTTCTTGTTCTTTTGACTCAGTATAGTAGTGAAACACATGATCCACACCTCCTACCACCTCACAATCAGTTTCAGATATTTTAAACATGTTTTAGTACATTTTTTGTACATTCATTCCCTCATGTAGTCTGCAACCCCATAATCGCTCCATCACCCCAATATTCTTCTTGGGAACACAAAGGACAATTACTAGCTAGCTCTCACTATAAGTATGCTTGTAAATCTCTC
>QMFG01001012.1:0-16091 GCA_003314545.1 Ramaria sp. MG151 | reverse complement strand
GGTTGAAGAAAATGGCGCTGGCGGAGTTGGATTGAAAATAGATGTGGCTTGTCCGCTGGCTTGTCACCGAACATCATGTTTCCGAATCAACTCTTCGGAACCCGAATTGTTGGAAAACTCATCACACATGAACCGTTCAACACTTCGTCACCCTTAACACCTTGAATCGTCCTAGCAACATCACAAGGACCCAACCAAGAGATCAGGTTCTATTATTAGCCTTTCCTCAGAAAAGAAGCATCTACACTATCCCCATCACTATCCCCATCTATTTCTAGGAACTCAATAGCAGGGTCGATTCTATGCTTCTAAAAGCTTATGGTGACAACACATACAATTCAATATGTGGACACGTTCATCCCTGACACTCAGGGCTGTCATTTAAGGAAGTGAAACAAGAGTTTGTCTACCTGAAATGACATACGATTCGGAAACAGGTTTCAGGATTTATTCCTAGTCCATTAATCTTTTTCTTCATTCACAGTTTTCCTACCACCCTTGTTCTTTGTTTCCTATGGCCTTTAATTAGTATACATGTACCTTAGCTACTTTCTGACCATCACGGACTCATTCCCATTTGCTTTTCCTTCCGAATGGTTCAGTATATAACTAGCACATTCGCATGTATATTCCCTAGTTCAATTATTGTATGTCAACTTGATTCTTCTACTCACATTTGCCAACTCATCTCCAACTCACCTTCAACAACAACTTTATATTTTTTGAGTAAGCACTCCAATTCCACTTTTATTAGTTAAATCCACTTCAAGGAATGTAAGATCATTGGCTGTGATCGACATGAACTGCAAAGTTCATTCGATCCAAGAGATAGAATCCTTTCAGAACCTCTGTCTCTTCGGAACTATGCACTTCATTCGCAGACGTTCCGAAAGCCATTTGCTTTTACTGTAGGATTTCTATTCACTTTCCAAAACCATTCTATTATCATTAGGAATATTTCCGAACAGATTCACTACCCCAACCTTCATATACATCTTTTACCACTATTATTTGGATTCTGACACAGGGGCTGTGAATTTTGCCTTAGGTTTATAACCCAAAGCCTGCAATGAAAATAGGCCTGGCTTGTCTACTGGCTTGTCAGTGCTAGGAGGGCTATCTTAAAAAAAACATAATATTGAGGTAAGGTAGAGGTCACCAGGAACTAGCACCTTTATGTAATATGGGCACTTAGGTAAGGTAGAAGTCACCAGGAATGGGCACCCCTTACATAATATGGGCGCCTATGTCATGTGAGCGCAAAATTTCTTCACAGAAAAATGAAAAGTGCTAGAATTTGCCTGGAAATTAGTTTTGAAAAAAAAAATTTCTTTTTTAATATGCTACAACAAAAATATAATTCTACATTATAGTTACATAAAACTAGGTTTCTTAGGACTGAGCTTCCATGCTCCACTGCTACCACCCCACACTCCACAGTCTATCCACTGTACCAAAGACCATTTATATGATCGTTAGCTGAGGAGCCAAGATATGTTGGCTAATGACCACGTGATCTGCAAATTTTTTTTCATGAAAAATGAAAAGTGCTACGATTTGCGCAGGAATCACAAAAAAAATTAATTTTTTTTGAATATTTTGACCTTAAAATTGCTTCTAGTCCCTCAGTTTTGTGTTTTTTTTCTTAAGTCTCTGCAACAAGTCTTAGCAAGTAATATAATAAACATATTCTAGGAGCTAAATTTGTATTTTATCCCTCTCCTAATATCTAGTAGTCATTTTGAAGAAAATGTGCTTCATGCTTATGTAAGGGGTGCCTGTTCCTGGTGACCTCTACCTTAATGTGAGTGTAAAATCTTTGTGAAAAATGAAAAGGTGCTAGAATTTTCCCCGAAAATAAGTTTTAAAATAAAATAATTTAATTTATATTTCAATACTGTAACAAAAATAGAACTAGTGTATGTTAAGTTTCACACTGTAAAGTCAGTTCAAGGTCTTTTCCATTGACTAGGTGGGATATTCTGATGTGGATTGTTTTATCTTCCTATTGTTCTTTCTTCATTGTCAAATCTTGTTCTTCTTTTGTTCAAGTGATATCAAATTTTCCTATAGTTCTTTTTTCTTTAAATACAAGAGTCACATGTAGAGTCACTTCAGAGCTTTGAATTGAAGTCTGAAGTGTGTCATGTTTGTTTAACTTGTCATGACTTTTTAACTCACATGAACTTCTAGTATTTTCTGTGTTTAGATTTTTAATAGTGTAAGGGAATGGTGCTCCCTGTACAGTGATTCCATCTATTTTTAGTACACTTACAGTGGATCAGGTCCACACTCCACTTACATTCCACATCATTCCACATTTCTTTAGACATAAATTCTTGTAAATAATTTACACAAAAAATTAGAGAAGTTTGATCCTTCCTCTCATTAGGACTTCTGTCTGCATCTGCAGCAAAAAGCTTACTTACACTAGTATTCTCCAACTTATCCAAGATATTTTTGCCTCAACCCCCCTTGGCATAGGACCCCCAAGGCTCAGTCAACACTATATTGAGTTCTATTTGACTATATGATCCAGTTCTTAATGGGTAGCTTGGATAATGCCTACTGGGTGTTACATTATACAACAATGTGATGTGAACTTAATAATACATGCTTTCCCCTCACCTAAGATAGACATATGTACAGTGCATACACCTACTAGAGAGCACATGGAGAGGGGATCCTCAAGGATTCAGCTCACCATTATTTTATTCTAGGTAAAATATGAAGTGGCCACATTTCCTGAGGTCAAAATAATTTAATGAGCAAAAAAGTGCTTATAAAGGCTAACCCAGATGGTATTATCTTTGGGGTTGGAAATGCTATCCCACTCCATGCTGATATTTTATTCTGTATGTTCGCTAATATCCCTCTGTGTTTACATCTATCCAGCTGCATCATAGAATTGTGCCCTTGCCCACCATCTGGATATTTCCTTTCAGAATATGATCTGAGATCTGAAAGTGTATCAGGGGGTAACTATGGATGTCAACTCTCTTAGCACCACTGGCAATCATAACTGGCACTTTGTGAATTCACACTGAGTGCTAGGAGGTATCAACCTCCATGCTGTAATTGTGTCTGTTAAAGGATTTGATGTTTAGCCCGAATGTCTGCCTTTGGTAGGAGTTTGAATTTACCACTATGTTTTTGCAGCCATGTGACTCTGTGACCTTAGCTCTTTTCTGAGAGACTGAGGTACAAGTCCAAACTTATTTCCATATTTCATACAATTGTTAACTTTTCTTTTAGATAGTATTTTAGGTAGCTAGCTAGTTCTAATTTGAGCTCTTTTCCCAGACACTGAAATAGTATTTCAGTCCTCATATTCTGACAGTGTCCATTCACATGACCATGCTAATCATTTTCACAGCCCCTTTTTCCAACCAATATGAACACTTCTACATAGGAATCTCCACAGGTATCATAACCCCCCCCCCTGCCTCTCTTCAGGAATATAAGAAAGAAAATATCAATAAAAACAAGATTGACGCCTCCGAATAAATTTCCCTTTGTCTCTATCGCATGGGCTTGAGCATCCATCACTCAAGCTCATAAAAGTCTAAAAAAAAAAAAATTAACATCAAAAATCTAGTGGATACAGTGCCAAATAAACCAAATAAACCACGTACACTCAATCAGAGGCAGAGCGGATAAAAAGGGAAAACAAAAAAAAGGTTTTATGGGGGGAATTTGAGTGGGGGGAGCTTTGCAGACTGATGCTGTACCAATTGTGTTAGATTATGTAGGTTGTTATGGACACTTTGCTATGTGGTTTGTCTTACATCCACCATATGTGTCTGTGTCTGTGTCTGTGTCTGTATCTGAAGCTTTCTGAGTCTCCATTCTTTTTGCTATATCATCCAACAAATTATGATGGTGTGGGTGTGGTGTGGGTGTGTGTGAGAGAACACCACACAACTCATGCCACACACATGTGTGGGGGCTGCAATACAGTTGTCTGACTTTTTCTTTTCTTTTTCAGCCATTTTTGCTTCTGTTCCCGCCAGATAGCATAAGCCGCCCTTTGTTTTTTGTTTTTTTTGGTATAAACGGAGAACCTCTGATTTTACTGCTGATTTGTCCCCATGGACTATGAGTTAGCGCTTAGGTTGCTCTCCTCTCGTCAATAAGGTGGTTCCAAGCTGTGCTGACAGATGTTTATACGACTACGCTTCTCACCGAATGTATTGGTTCTTGTCGGCTGGCTTGCGCTGTTCAGTGGGCACTGGGCAAGCCGCTCGAGCACTCGTTTCATATAAACAGAGCTTAGAAATCATTACTCATTAGAAGCATACCCCGGATACATCCAAGAACCCCTTCTGACCCATGCAGTGTAACGTAGCGCGCCGGAGGGAGGCGATGAAAAGTCTGAGAAGCGTAGTTGTTGAGTTGCGTACGATATTGTATGGTTTTTTTTAAGTTTCCGCTCGTCCATGGGTCTGGGGCGGAAGAAAGGTGTCTCCTTGTTTTCATAAAACGGTGAGATGATGAAGACGGTTCTCGTTATACCCGTCAAGAGTTTCCTGCCACGCGAACCGTGTCGGCAGTGGCGGCAGACATTATTGCCCCCTGCCCTGAATTCGAGTGTCTAAGCCTTGTTAATGGGGTTTATTATTCTAATTGGTGTGTTTCTGGCGTGATAGGGTTATGGGATCATGGCCAGCTGACCTGCCAATGGACTCGAGGGTAGTGAAGGGGTGTATCTTTTGTTACAAAGAGAAGGGGTCATCTGAGCACTTGATATAACGTTAGAACGAGGGAGACATCCGGGAGTGTGATGTTCCACAACCCATCACGAAATTTTTTTCAGGCTCGTTATTGGGGAGAGGGGAAAAGGGCGAGATGAAAAGGGGTGTGGTGCACTGCTTCGAGCGACATCAGTCATATGCTGATGGAGTCATTGGACTGCAATAGGGAGCTGTGTGTACGAGGAGCACATAGCCAAGCCACAAGAACACGGACCGGGCTAGTGCAACGCGCGGAGGCTGGGAGGTGTGGGGTACGCCGGGTCAATTGACAGTTTTTAGGCGAGATTCCTTTTGGTACATAAAGTCCCAAAGGCCTTACCAAGAAAACAGATTTGATCTTTAGATATTTTTTAAACGCCGACAATGCAACTCCTCTAACGGGGAGCTGATATCAGGCTGTGCATTTTGGCTGATCGCGCGGTGAGGCTCAGCGCCGTATGTGTCATCACAGGGTTGAACAGCAGGAGTTGAGCCTCGGGGAGACGATGTTCCGACGCTTAACCGTCTCTTCAATTGTAGCTGATTGGTCGGAACACTTTACAAATATCTTTCTAGGGAAAGAGCCGTTTTTTCCTCTTGGACGAGCGGACCGTTGATGTACCGCTAGCCCGTGAATCGTGTTGTGCCGCCCCCCAATAGGGGAGTAAGACTTCCAGTT
Source organism: Ramaria sp. MG151 (assembly GCA_003314545.1). Classification (NCBI taxonomy): domain Eukaryota; kingdom Fungi; phylum Basidiomycota; class Agaricomycetes; order Gomphales; family Gomphaceae; genus Ramaria; species Ramaria sp. MG151. Next base: position 10,679 of record QMFG01001012.1, on the reverse strand, counting down.
TTCTCAAAGGCCAGATCCCACATGACTCTCAGATGAAACGTTATCGGAACATCGCGTGACGGGACGGAAGAAATCCAAACCTGTTAAGGAGAACTCTGGCACTTGATACAACACTTGGGACATGGCAACGCGTCGTTCGAACAGCGGTTGAAAGTTTGCATCTTTTTATTTTATTTTATTTTTCACGTTCATCAGCCGCCCGGGTCGTGATAATCGGAAACACAAAAAAAGCCTTTTGCGGTTAAACGGGTGTTTTCCATTGGCGGATGGCGATATCAGCGCTACTCTGTTCAGCTGTTCTCTCTTTCTCTTGGATTTGTTGCCGGAACAACCGCCGGGGGTTGCGGCGAGCTGACGGAGACTCAAAAGTTTGGCGGTGTTTCTTTTTTTTTTTTTTTGCAACTTGTTTCCGCAACCAAAAGCACATAATTTATCTGTGAGACGATTGAAGGAAAAGTCTTCTCTTTTACAACAGTTCCCGCTCTTTGGAAGACCCCCCCTGCGGCCGCCCCAGATGTGGTACGTTTAACCTTTGAGCGGATATCAACAATGCAACCACCCCTGTGCGCCTTTTCTGTCTGCTCAGATTCCTTATTATTATTGTTTTTTTTTTTCACACCGACTTATCTAATCGGTATGACTTGGATAGCGGTTGTTCCGTTGATTAGTCTTCCTCGCCGGAGTCAGGGAGTTTTCGCTGCTGAACAACAAAAATGTGTGGAACTCGCGGTGTTGCACCGCAATTAGTGGAGAAAAACTCTGGCATAAAAAGCCTCGTGGTGAGTCCGGTTCCCACATTCCCCCCCCCCCCTTCTTCTTCTTCTTATTCCTCCTTCTTAATTTCTACCCATGGTTTTATCTCCAAGATTTGGGATATTGGTCTGCGCGGTTGCTGCTGCTATTGCACGCGGCGCCTCGGTGGTTCAAGACTGGACTCTCGCTGCAGCGGACATTGCTCCCGATGGGTTCACGCGCAGCGCGGCCCTCGTGAACGGCGCGTTTCCTGGTCCCATTTTGAAGGCGAATAAGGGGGACTGTGTTACTATAAATGTGCACAACGAGCTGGCGGATCCGACGATGCGACGTAGCACTAGCATTGTATGTTGTTCTCGACCCAGTTGTTCTCTTGGCTGACGATGTTTGACGTGTAGCACTGGCACGGAATCGTAAGTGATTGAAGAATGTATTTTTTTTCCGGACCAATGAAATATGTTTTCCCTTTTTTTTTTTTCCAGTTTCAACCTCGTAATGCACAGTGAGTCTTCTCATGCCGGGGTCCTATGAAATGTCTGCTCATAACCCCCCCCCCCCCTCTTTCTCCTCATCAGCAACGACGGTCCATCATTCGTCACTCAATGCCCCATTGCTCCAAAGTGCATCCCCCCCACAGTTTTTTTTTCCACTTTTGAGTAGTAGACTGAGTCTTGATTTTTTTGAATCGTCATAGTAATTCTTACCCGTATTCGCTCGTACTTGGCGAGCAAGCTGGGACTTTCTGGTATGTTTTTGCGTGTCAATTCCCCCCTTACTCTAAATAACCAATCTATTATGCGGGATAAAGGTACCACAGCCATTTGAGCACTCAATACGTAGATGGCATCCGGGGACCGCTTATCATATGTATGTCCACTCCACCAGCTTTTCGTCTCTCTCTCTCTCTCTCTGGATATGGGGATTTTTTTGACCGCCGCGAACCAAATAGACGACCCGGATGATCCTCAGAAAGGGTTGTATGATGTAGACGATGAAACTACGTAAGTTATTCTCGGTTCGGTCGGCAGAAGCATTACACCGTTTTTTAACCCACCCGTCCCTAGCGTGATTACTCTAGCCGATTGGTATCACCAGACCGCCCTCGACGCAACCAGTACGCCTGTCTTTTTTTTTTCGCCGTCTTTTTTTTTGAAATCCTAGACCCAATTGATCTCATGTGTGTTGGTTTTTTTTTTTTTTTTTTCTTTGATTGTTAGACGCGTGGTTCGCGGGAGGCCCGGAGCCGGTTCCTGATTCTGGTCTTATCAATGGAGCAGGACGCTACTCGGGCGGTCCGACGAGCGTGCAGCGATCGAGGATAAACGTGGAGTATGGTAAACGGTATCGGTTCCGTCTTCTTAGTTTGTCTGCCGCAGGTGGGTAGTATCCTTATGGGGTTGATGTTTTTGAGTTCGTGGAGGTGTTTCTTGTTTTTTGATGTGCGGCTCTTTTGTTTTTAGGGGCTTTTAATTTTTCTATTGCGGGTCATGAGATGACTGTTATTGAGGCTGATGGTATGTCCACCCCCCTCCCCTCTTTTATTATGGGGGTTAAAGTGCGCATGTTTCCCAGGTATTGCTCATGAGCCGTACACGGTGAAGTCTATTCCTCTCCTCGCAGCACAGCGCTACAGTGTCGTCGTGAGTAATAATAACCTATTCTTTTTCTCGAAATGTTGTGGAAAGCCTAAACTATGGTCTTGAATAGGTCACTGCTAACCAAACGGTGGATAATTACTGTGAGCCCCCCCTTCTTTTTTTCGCATGCCGCTGTGGCATTGGCGATCTGCTGTTATTAAAGCCAGTTATAAATCTTTCTCTTTCTCGTAGGGATCAGCGCAACGCAGACCATTCGTGGTCAAACGACCTCAGCGACCAACCCCAACTGTACGTGGAAAGATTTAAAATATATATATATGGCTGGCTTTGAGAGTTCAAACTGACGGACGCCCCCCGGGGGTTTTTTTTTTTTGAATATGTTTTCCATTGGTAATGACAGTCAACGGGACTGATACGTATGCTGTTCTCCATTACGCCGGGGCTCCGGATGCGGAACCCGCGGCGCCTCAGCCGGCAGGGCCTCCGGCTGACGGAGCGTTCCAGGAGTTCAACCTGAAGGTATTGTTTCTCTCTCTCTCTCTCTCTCTCCCCTCCCCTTCTTAACATTAGCTCGGCTCACGTTGTATATCCACTTTACTGACGCCCCCTCTTGTCTTCTCTTTATGCTGCTTTGTAGCCGCTTGTGAACCCCGGTGCACCAGGGGGATCTTCTCCCCCCGCCCAAGTATTCAATTTCACGTTTGGACCGGCGGCTCCTAATGGAGATGTTTGGGTGAGAGGAAAACCATTTGAAAGTTCTCAGAGCAGTAAATTTCTAACCGTGAATTATTTTTTTCCACCCCCTCCCCCCCCTTCTTCTTCTTCCCTCAGGTTATTAATTCCCACCAGTACAAGTCACCGTCTGTTCCGACGTTGTTGAATATATTAGCTAATGGGTTTAGGAATCGGTGAGTTGTTTTGTTTGTTTCTGGGCATTCGTTTTCTGTTTTTTTTTTTTTTTTTTTTCTCATCGTGCCTTTCATTTTTAGCTCCCAGTTCGGTATAAACGAGAATACGTTTGTTTTGGAACCGAATGCTATCGTTGAGGTTTCGTTCATTGGGGGTCCTGGGCATGCGTTCCATTTGCAGTAAGTCACTTTTTTTTTGGGGTCCTTGGGCCTGGGGGTTAAAAACTTTACTGAAAACCTTTTTTTTTTTTTTCGCGGGTTTATGTAGTGGACATGCGTTTGATGTGATTCAGTCTGCATCTGGGTCTGGGCCTAATTATCATAATCCACCGAGGAGGGATGTGGTGGCTAGCGGTGGGACGACGGATAACCCCGTGCGGATTAGGTTTAGGACTGATAACCCTGGTTAGTGGTGAAATGGGGGGTGGGGGCGGGGGAAGGGACGCTCACGCCCAACCCCCCATTGAGTTTTTTTTTTTTTACCGTCGTTTACGTTTATCTGATTCTGTGTGTTAGGTCCTTGGTTCATACACTGTCATATTGACTGGCATTTAGGTACGTTGGAGTTGTTGTTGTTGTTGTTGTTGTTTTCGTCCGTGGAACTCACGGTGGTCTTCTTTTTTTTTTTTGTAGAGGCAGGACTTGCGGCTGTCTTTGCTGAAGATCCCTCAGGTAAGCAAAGCCAAAGCGACGCATACCGTTGTGCCCCTTCCCCCAAGTCGGCTTCTCTGTTATGTGCTACTAATTTCTTACTATCCTCTCGCTCTCTAGGTATCGTGGAGGGTCCACAGTCCGTGAAGCCGAATAAGGCCTGGGAGGAGCTCTGTGATATTTATGATAAGCTCGATCCTTCTTTGCAGTGATTATTCCATACTGCGATCATTTCATTTCATTCTTTGTTTCATTTTTTTTTTTTTTTTCGATATTGCACTTTCGTTTGAGATACGTATACGCTCCTCTTATAATTCACGATAGGTGATAATCGAGATTTTTTTTCTTTTTCTTTTTTTGTGTCCACGAGTATAGGGACAAGCCAGTCTTTTTACTTTTTTTTTTTGTTTTATTCTATTCAGAGGTTAATTACAGACGAAGGAGTGATTGAGTAGTAATTTGTTTAATTTATGGTACAAATGGAATAATAGTAATTTTTTGGTTGAGATTTTTTTTTTTTTTGGGTTACTCTCCATTCGAATAAGTACAAGGGAAGGCTGAGGGGAATCTTGAAGTCTGTCGTGTTAGATTATTTTTTTTCTACATCAAGGCAGTGTTAACTACTTGGATCATTGTTTTGCATACATTATCAATATGAATATATCATGTTTATTTTTTTGAATGTCAATTTAGATGCATTTACCTCAATGCAATGTTATTGTGGATGTTTGTTTAGTAACACTCATCAAATTCAGAGTATATTTGTGGCAAGATATTCAGATTTAAATGCTACTATGAATAGATTGCAACCAATGTATGCATGCTATGCAGATAAGCAGGGATTAGGAATTATTTCATGAACATTGTTGGCATTTGCAATGATATCTACTTCAAATTTGCATTCTTTTATATATACACTACGTTTGTAGTGTTCAGTGGATGATGTGCAACATAATATTAATGGACAATCTAACTAGATGGCATTGTGACTTCTAATTGAATTGTGAATGGTGATATTGATGCTGTTAACTTAAAAAAGGAGAAGTGATCAATCCCATTGATAATTGCAGTAACTTTCTCTCAGGTTGTTGGGGAGCTGGGGAGCGAGGCACCGGGTGATGTTCCAAGCATTCTCCAAGATGTTTGTGGCAAGTTTGTGTCATACATATCCCGCAGTTGAGCTTTGCAAACGACGCAGAACGCTCGCGCTATGCCATATCAACGCATTGCCAAAATGAATATATTTCACGGACATCATCCAATTGTTCACTCAAACTTTTAGACAAGTAAATTAAATTCTAACTGGCATTGTGCATCGTGTGAGGATTAAACACGTAAATAAAACGGGGATCTCAGTGAGTCAGCAATAACGTTTGTGAATTACCGCAATTGAAGGGGGAGATTATCTGTCAACTGACAGTGAGGAAAACTACATTCTCTGTTACACCCAAACTTGTATACTCTCCAAGTCAGGTACTTCTGCTGACTGCACGAAGGCTCCAGTTTACCGTACCATAAATCATGCTTATTTCGCTACGAGACTTGCACTATTTCTTGTGCTGATAACGAAACTGTACAGCAAACAGCTTGTGACCTTTGCAATTTAAACGAGAGTCGGGGACTGGGGGCCCAGCCGCGCGGAACTGGAAATCACCGGAATCCGGGAATTACTGGGAAGTTCCATGGCACAGGGTCATCCGGGTTCGCCCTATAATCCAGATGACAAACAGTTATTCGCTAATTCCAGATTTGCTCCAGATGATCCTCTCGTGCGCTAAGAGTTACGCTGAGTCGCAAAAATTCTCTTAAAGTAGAAACTCCTGTCACGTGATTCGGCATTTTTAGTCCTCCCAAGCCAGTCACCAGTTCTTTTTTCCCATTCGCCATGTCCAATCTGCCTGCACAGAACAAAGTTGAAATTGTGCACCCAGATAACCTTCCACGTATGTTCTACTTTGATGGAATCTCCTACTGGTAACAGCGTATCGGCCACATCAGATGCTACCCATCACCATCTTCTAGGGGCTCTCCATAAGCTTGTCACCGAGACGAACACGGCAGATGGTGGAACGCACGACGTCTCTAAAACAATCCACACACCTATGCACACTGTTCCATCACATCCCTGGCTTGGAAAATATATCCCTGGTCTAGAGACACTTGCTGCAGAATACCATGTCGGGAACTTCGTGGCGATGAGAGGAACAGGCGAGAAGTTTTTTGAGAATATGCCTATCTGTAGGTTGCATACTGCATATGGTTCATTACTTGATAAACGATCGCGGGGATAAGATGCCAGACTCGGAATGCACCTCTTGTTTTACGGGAAACTAGAGACGGCCCTTCTTCAGAGTAAGATTGTGGAAGCCCAGTTGAGGGAGCAATCGATCAAAGAAGGGATCGTGTTTGATAGCCCTTCAAGTGTCTCCTCAATACCCAGCTTCATCGAGACATACAAACTCTCGGTCGATGAACTGTTAATTCCCAACATAGAAACGGGCTACAAATGTTTCAACGAGTTCTTCTACCGGTAAAGCATGTTTCCATGTCCTTACCTCCTTTTGTTGATCTGTTTTGAAGCAAACTCAAACCTGGTGTGAGACCTATCGAAAACGCCGAAAATCCATCTGGCTTTTGCAGTGCAGCCGATTGTAGAATCACTGTTTTCGAGAACATCCAGGCCGCGCGTGAATTTTGGTACGTATCTTCTGATTGCTCAGACTGCTATCCTAATTACCGTGTAGGGTGAAAGGTCACAATTTTACCCTTCCCAACCTCCTGGCTTCTTCCGTCGCACCACCGGCAGGGGCTACTATTCCTGACGTTTCCGTCTTCGAAAATGCGAGCCTCGCGATCTACCGGCTCGCCCCAGCAGATTATCACCGGTTCCACAGCCCAGCAGATGTCATCGTCGGAGATGTTGTCGACGTCCCAGGGTCTGTGTCTGTCAAAATTATTTGCGTTTTGTTTCATGACCGCCTAGTCTAGACAATATTATACGGTGAACCCGCAAGCAGTAAACGAACCTGGCTTCGATGTGTTCACTGGGAACCGTCGCGCGATCCTGTACCTTACGCACGAGCGCACAGGGAAACCCATTGCTTTCGTGGCAATTGGTGCGCTGCTTGTGGGTAGCATCAATTGGACTGTCAAGAAAGGAGACAAAATAAATAAAGGGCAGGAGCTTGGTGAGTTGAAGACATTAACATTGTACACAGATCTCTGATTGTCTTGACGCAGGGTACTTTGCTTACGGCGGCTCGACTATCATCAGTGTCTTTCCGAAAGGACTTATCAAGTATGTTTACTCCCTACCTATGTGTCATAGTCTGATAAGTCTGATCATGACAATTTTTGCGCAGGTTTGACAATGATTTGGTCGAAACGTCCAAACAATCGCTAGAGACCCTGATGAAGGTCTGCGAGTGCCAACACTTCTTTTTCTCTATGCTTACCATTGTTTTTAGGTGGGATATTCGTTGGGAGTTCAACAAGAGTGATGGATATACCCGGAATAGGATGACATTATTACAAACTGCTCCAAAAATTATCGGTTGTATAATCTTTGTTGATAGTCTACTTTGTGTTCTGTACTAAATACCATGTTTGTACCGGGCTTGGCCCATGTGTCCACTTTACTCGAGACTACATCACGTTGTAGGGGGTAGATGGATGAAAACTCAAGGTGACAACAGCGATTTAATACCTAAAGTCATTGGGGTTCGGGGCCAAACGACCCTCGACTAGAACAATTATTGGACACAGTAAGCATGTACAAGGAGATAGTGAACGGTGGAAAACAAAACAGGAGCTAGAGGGTTGTACAGGAGATTATGTCATGGATGGATTCTGTAACACTACAAGTAAGTACCGTGGGTCTGATTGGCTCGTGTCAGGAATAAGTTCTATCATAAAAGGATAAACGCACCTGGAGAGATGAGTAGTTCATGGCGATGTGTCCTGATCCTCATGAAACGCACTTCATCCTACACAAGTGTGTCACCGACACACGCTCAAGCTAAACATCAAGGTATCACGTACTGTTTCACCCCCTCCAACCTCGTGCAAGCCGCCTGTACAAGCCTCCACGATCCTGTGCACTGCACTTGCGTACTTCCGACCTTGCTCGCCCTCGAACACCACACCAGCATGGCGGATGATGCTCACAGGCTCAGACTCCGTTCGAGATAAGACGAGGTATCCAAGCACTGAACGGTGTGAGATAAGAGTGGCGAGAGTTTGTTCGAGCTCTGGTGGCGGCGCCGAGCTACTCGATGCTGCGGCCTGTGATGTAGCAGATAGCGAATTTAAGGCTGTGGATGAGACAGGCATTGGTGTAGAAGTTCCCTGGGATGGCTGTGAAGCTCCGGGATGTTGTTAAAAAACGATGTCTGGTGTTGTCTTTTGAGGCCGACATTCTCACCATAGCTACCACTTTTTTTTCTTGCTGTCTTGACTGGTTTCAAGGGTAGTGTGACCGTGATGACCGTGACAGGCATCGGAAAAAAGTGCCGCGTGGCACATACGTGTACAAGTGCTTTCCTTATCATCCTTATCACCGCCATCTGCTTCAATAAGAACTTGGATTCAGGCTGTAGTCTCTCAGCTATCTTCTTTCCACTTTCACGAGTACTTGTACTTATGCAATTACAGCACATGTATCGACCTCTCCACAATGGCTCGCGGTCTTTGCTTTTGTTTGTCATGTCATGACCATCAGTTGTTCTGATAAGACAACATTCCTGGTCAACTGCGGCAATAAAAGTGAGATCGCAAGGCATGAAGGAGTGAAGCCAATGTTGCTTGGATTCAGGCGTATGACCATCACCTATACACCGCAAAACCATAACCCTTGGGTGACTCCTGGAGCCGCCTGGATTCACTATGATAGTAGCCCAACATCCCCAGATGGCGCTTGTCCGGGTCAGTCAACGTCAGAGGTTTGGGGAAGTTGGAGGTGAGCGAGTATGGCTGCACATCAATCTGATATAGCAACCGTACAGCCGCAACCAGTGTCTGCACACACCGTCCTGTGACCCCTGAAGCCAACATAAGTATCAATTTCTGGACAATGGCTCAACGATGGCTCATAACCCCGAAGAACACCGTCTCTGGATGACCCGGAATTGCCTGATAATAATGCACCTGTTCGGGTCAGGCCCTTGACGTTTGGGGCTGGGAGCTATTGAAAGATATCATTGAAGATCTCATGGCACACCCACTCTGAGAAAGGCACTGTAGTTATGCTGTGATCACCTGTATCCATCCATTACAGTGGTGAGAACAATTTGCTTGCCGGGGTACGACACCAGAGTTTGTTCTGACAAAGACTCTAAGGACATATTGTTGTTGCGCTTGTAAATAGTTTAGGATAAATAAAAACTGAATAAACTATCAGTTTTACCTCAGTGTGATCAAGCACTTAGAGATATATAGCTACCTGAATAAAGTATCAGTTCCTACAGGCTTTTGTCAACTAATAAAAGAGAATGAAAAAGATCTTGGGACTCACCACCTCAGTGTGATCAAGCACTGAGGTGTTCATCCTTGAGCCTCTAACTATATTTGCAGCTGGTTAACTAGCCGCATGTCTTTGGTATGAGTTCCAGCTGCATGTCATCAATACTAATATTACTTACTCTATCTACTGCAGTGTGGATTGACCATGCTGCAGTTGCAGCCTATAGACACCCATGCGGAGGTGAGCCATAGCTCATTGTGGGCCATAGTGTAGAGAGAGAGAGAGAGAGAGAGAGAGAGAGAGGGTAGAGAACAAGGTGTATTAGTTGATATCAGAACTGAGGAATATACAAGAGGGTTGTGGGTCTATATACTAAGAGTCTCAGGGATTGGGTTTGGGGATGATTAATGTAAGTGAAACTTTCATAACTATCAAAAAGATTTCTGGAACATAGAAATGAGGGGGATAAAATGGTATGACAATGGAAGTAAAAATAAAGAGTAACAAGGTTTTCTGGATGGACCTAGAGATCCAGAGATCCAGAGATCGGCCAGATATGTGACTGTGACAGCTAGTAAGCTTGACATGTTGAGTGTAGAATTGGAGAGAGACAAGGAGATCTATTAGGTATAAGTCAATATTAGAACTAAAGAAGTGCAACAGGTTGTCACGATCACAATATGGACACCTCATCTACATCATTGTCCTTCCGAACCAATTCTTCCGAATGGATCTTCCGAATTCTGAATCACCCTTGCATCAATGCTTCACATACATTTGATCCGGTCACCCAATCCAGTTCAGGAATCACTCCATGAAGTGTGTAGTGAAACGATCAATAATCAGGTCCGATCATAATCTTTTCTGGAAAAGAAGCACCCTGACTATCCCCATCACTATCCCCATCTTTTCCAATGAACTCATTGATTGAGTTGTTTCTATTGTGTGGAAGCTTGCGAGGACATTCCATATCATTATGTTCTATGGTATGAATGTTCTAGACCCTCAGGATGACCATCCGAAGGATTTAGGGACGGTTAGTTCTACCCGAAGAGCCATGCAATTCGGAAACATGTTTCAAGAGTTATTATGGGTCCGTTAATCTTTTTCTTCATTCACAATTTTCCTACCACCCTTGTTCTTTGTTTCCTATGGCCTTTAATTAATATACATGTACCTTAACTACTGTCACGATCATGATTTACGATTTGTTCCTCCGTCCGAACCATCCAAACCATTTGAACCATCCGAACATCACGTTTCCGAAACAACTCTTCGGAACCCGCGTCATCGGCAGACTTGTCACAC
>QMFG01001007.1:0-20027 GCA_003314545.1 Ramaria sp. MG151 | reverse complement strand
TGGTGATATTGGGCGAGTGGTTGTCAGGGCCACACGTGTCATATTGGAAAAAAAAGTACTTTCGAAATGCATGTTGTTGCCCTGGCTCTAGTCATCTGACAGAACAAACAAATACCGATACACTCATCTATCCGGTGTTTTAAATACATTAGTGAGTGGGGGGGGAGAGTAAGCAGGCCTGTTTCGCGTGGAAGTCGTAAAGTTACTGAATGATAATGGTTACCACAGTGAATGCATGGGCCCCATGAAGCGCAGTGATACTTCATGAGAAAATTACCGCATCACATTTATAGTACTTTTCCTCTGGAGACTTCTCAAGCTGGAGGGAAAATAAGTTACTTGGAAAACGGATGGGGAGTGAAATGGTGGAAGCTATGCATTAGAAATGTCACAACGTCACGTCACACTTTTGTCACGTGACGATTCCCAGCGGAACGCGTGGAGACACTACGAAGAGTTCTACAGCTGCAATTAGGGCTGGTAACGCTCATCACTGGATCTGCGTATGACTCCTATCTTTATCCTCGTAATGGTTTGTACTTTTCCACTCCTGCTCCCGATTTTCAGGAAGGATAACGTGAGTGGTACTAAGGGTGTGTCTGGCAGCGGGAAGTCAACACTTGCAACTGCGCTTTCGAAGGAGATTAACCTCCCTTTTTTTGATGCTGACGATCTCCACTCCAAATATAATATTGAAAAGATGTCGAGAGGAGAGCCTTTGACGGATGCGGATCGTGAACCGTGGCTCGAGGTCGTTCGTAGGACAGCAGAGCGTGCGTGTGCCGAGCAGCAAATGGACCGGTCAGGAACGGAGCTTTGTGGAGTAGTCATTGCGTGCTCTGCCCTCAAGAAATATTACCGCGATATACTTAGAGGTACCTATAAACCAAACACGGCTCCATCCCACCTTGAGCCTCCGGGGCCTGTCACCCTGCCGACATACTTTGTATATATATCGGGCAGTCGCGAGGTTCTTTTCGAACGCATGAATGCGAGGAAGAACCATTATATGAAGGCATCCCTCCTCGATAGCCAGCTACAAACGTTGGAAAGTCCGGAAGGAGAGGAAGGGGTCGTCACTGTTAGTCTTGAGGATTCTACAGATTCGCAGGTTAGATTAGTGAAGGAGAAACTCCGAGAGCTACTAGTCGGTGGTGTATAGTCTAAGGTACGTCCAGATACCTCTCACAAACTCCAGTATCCCCTTCGTTTTGAACTGATCACTATCGTTTCCTATTATGATTCACCATTTTCGTGGATAAAGTGATGCTTGCAGGCAGCAACGATAATCCCTCATAATTGACTCATCACCTATACTTTCGCAGAGTTGTCGATTTCCATCACGCATTGTTGGGGCCATATCTGACCTCCTCCCCCATTTTCTGGACGTGCATCTTCGATTCGTTGCGACCTTGGTTGTCAAAGATAGCCAAACACAACGTTTCGAGGAGATTGTCTTACCCTGGCGTTAGAGTAAGGAAACCCTTCACTGTCAGACTTGATCGACCGCTCTTCCTCCTCAGCATCAAAGTTAGTATTACACCGCTATGAAGCAACATCGACTTCTTTTGACATGCCATATGCTCCCCGAGATCGATCAGGCACGCTTGATATCGAAAACCTACCAAAACTTTAAGTATGTGAAAAATATTTTCGTTCCGTACAGTATCAAAAATCTAACTTCAAGCTTACAGGACCCTAATAAGAGTCCTATGAGAGAAGTCCCAAAGCGTGCGTTAATAAAACAATATTCTTTGACTTGTCACGGCTAGTAAAGCATCCCTCACTTTGTGGGCCCACACCACTACATACTGCAAATAACTAACCTACGAAAAGGAGCTCAGTCACAGATGACATTGACATGCAGCCGAACAAGTTAGGAGTAGAGGATATCGCCGTAAGAATTATTCTCAATTTTGGTCAAGCTCTCATGATGGCAACTATTGGCTAATTTGTCAATATATAACAGTGCAGCACAAGTCTCGGATTCAATTCATACACAATTTATGACAGTCAGAGTGGTAGCACCCCTTAAACGTCACGAGTGTTTCTTCGTTCAGGTCTACTCACATTGGACCTCGTAATTGGCATGCGTTGAGTGAGGTACGGGTTTTATGTGCTAAAGTAAATTGAACGAAGTAGGGAGCTCCTTGGGATTTTAAACGTTCGTGGAAGCTCGCTAGTCCGGGCCGTTGTCTAGAGCCTTTCCTTTATCCATTTTCGCCCGGGACATAATGTGATTACCCGCATCAGTCGGCAAACCCTATCACCCCCTGTCCCCAGGGAGAGGAACCTCGTCTTTAGCGATTAATTAAACGTACCAACCACTCGGAGACCGGTCGATCCTTATCAATTATCGCTGCTACGAAGCCGGCTAGCGTTGTGGATGGAACTACCTTATAGTAGGCTTTTCTATACGTTTTTCCATATGTTACTTCTGTAATGTCTCCTTAGCTCGTGGCATTTGGTAAGTATCTTAGGTTTTCAGACGTGAAAAGCGTGCTGCAGGACAACGAGTACATGCAAAGTAGGACGCTAAGCTTGCTCATTAAGAAATCATTAAAAATACAACAAGGAGACCTATAACCTATTGGTTCGGTTCATCCTATCCGAAGTCCATTCTTTCTTTATCCCATGGAATCGCTGTAACACCTACAGCAATGTCAGACATCTCTTCTGTATCCTGACGGTGCTCCAGACCCTCTATTGATGTGCGTTCCCCGTTCATGGATGAAGTATGGCCTCGAGTACGAGACGTTAATGAAGGCATTGCAACAAGCACTGCAATTTGTAATTCTAGAGGCCCCTCGGGGCTCTTTGCTTTCGGGGTTCCTGAATCTTGGGATGCAAAAGGCACCGAACCGCGGGGTTGGGTCCTACGCGGAGTAGTAAAAGGAAGTCCACTTCGCCCGAAACCATGATACCAGTCAAGAAATTCTACACCTGGAGTCGACGACTCTTCGTGATCTGGAGGTACAGATGGAGACGTCGAGGTCCCTCGTAGCTCGACGGACAGGGGCTGGATCAAGTTGGTTGGAGACATATCCCCCTGCTTGATGGGTACGAACACTCACCATCATATCCCCCCATGTCTCATGGCCAGGTACAACCCAGACATCCCACAACGGAGGTTTACTGCCCTTCTGTACCCCGCCTTCCAGAAGATCAGACTCGTATGCAAGCCTCTCCCGCCGCCGGTCCATCATATATCGTGAAGCGAGGCCCCAACCCACGAAAACCTGATCAAACCATGATACCGGATCAATTGCTTGCAGAACTAGCGGCCTCACTATATTACTCACAATGAAGAGCCCCAAGAAGCTTACAAGAAACCCGAAAAGCAAGGAAGTCGTGGTTGGTATTTTTGAGGCATCTTGCATGACTTCCTCTGTTGCTTGAGGCGTCTGGCTTGCTGTGGACGCAGTGGGCGCTGGCGTTGAGAAACCGCCCGACGTTGGGGACGACATGCTGCGCCTGCTGTGGTCAAGGAGTGACCCGAGCGGCTACTACGTAAGGCATCTTCGCCAGTCATTTCCTAAGCGTGAGATGTATCTGAGACAGCAGGGTCAGGATTGGACCAATTTCTAAGCGAGTATAGACGCCACGCAGCTATTTCCTTTTTAAGAATATGTGAGGCACACAAATTGGGCAGTATACCCATCTGGCTACTAATTTTAAACTCTTTCTTGAAATTGGTTAATTGAGAGCTTGTCAATCCCACTATTGTTCAGCTTTTTATGATCTACAAAAGCCAAATTTTCAACAAGGTGTCGCGTGCTCGATTAAGGATTTTGGGACCAATTCGATGAAGGTCCATGGCATGCCTCAATTGTCACATCTAATGCTATGTTCCATTTTCTGGCAATTTCGACTATCGGCAGAGTTCTCTGCGTTAGTTCAAGTGTTCCAGAATTTGGCCAAGCATGTTTATACCAGAGACTAAATCAAATAACCTTTATTATAATTCCCACGAGACTTTTTTGGAGAATCCATCATATGTAGCTAGCCGTCTGCCACCCGTTGCAGTCTGTCTCTAACATTGCTGAGAACGTCCTTTCGCCGATAGCAGCATGTCAACGGAAACTCTCACTCGTCACAATCTATATTATCTAGACGTAGTCATCATCCGAGTAAGCGAAAAATCACTTATTGTACCCCTGGTACGCTCTTATGTTTTTTCAACAGGTTGAGAACCAGCTGTTCAAGATACCCAGAGATATTCTCACCAGCAACTCACCTGTCTTCGCTGATATGTTTTCCATGCCGACGGGAGAAGCTGAACTCGAAGGTCAAGCTGACTCCAAGCCCGTGCATCTTGAACAAGTCAAGAGCGCAGACTTTGAGCGCTTGTTGGTTATCTTATATCCCATGAAGTAGATCCAATATCTAGTGCAAGTTGTTCTACAGATACTTTGTAGCTGACCAAACTTGCTTTTCTAGGAAGAGCGAACAATCTCTTCCCACGTCCTGCTGGGGCGAGAACGAATGGATGTCAGTTTTGAGTCTGGCAGACAAATGGCAGATGTCGGGAATCCTTAATATGGCTCTCGAGAATCTCCGGCATGTTGTCCCACCTACGACCAAGATATCTTTCGGACAGCGTTATGATTATCTTTCATGGATTTTGGAGGGTTTTGAAACCATATGTTCACGCGAGGAGCCCATTTCAGAGGAGGAGGGCCACGAGTTGGGTATTGAAAATCTTATCAAATGCTGTATGGCAAGGGAAAGACTTTGGGATGAGACGGCTCGCGCGAGCTATGATGAGGGCATCAAAGACAGCAAGCTCCGGCGACTACATGGCACGAAGCGTAGCCAGTATGGCGGCCCCAAAAGTGAGTGCTGGTTTAAGGTCATGAAAAAAGGTGGTTTTATTGAGACAATGCGGTATCCGATGCCAGGTATTGGGCAAGTTAGGAACATAGTAAGAGAGATACTAGGTTTAGGAAAGGGTTTGTCTCGTGAAACACCGGCTTTTCTTGTATGACTTAGCCCAATCCAGCTATCAATCCCTCTATGCTCTTTTATGCACACTGTTAAACGACCTAGCCTGTGCACTCATGCCTCCAGCAGCACTTGGAACAACGACATAAAAGCTAAAATTGGCGGGCTCCATATAAAACTTCCTGTATAATTTAAATCTCAAAGGCCTCACATCATCCGAGTTGCTTTGAGGAACGCAATATTGGCGTAAATAAGAGAAAATGACAATGCAAATCGAACATAAACAACAAAATTCGAACCGAACCTTAACGTTCATCTCACTAAAGCATGAGGAGCGAAGCTCAGTCGGAAGATGCAGACCTGAAGGTATCATTTACAATCATGTCAACAACAGGAGTTAATTATTAAATTGGTCAATCCGCCGGATGCAAGTAAAAACCGTATTGGAGGAAGTACACATACGTTTATCCATCTTTATACTCGTTTTCTTTTGCACAACATGGCCATCTGATATCGTCTGCACTGAATTACTCGTGTCATTTAATGCCATTACCTAGTCCCTGGCCTTCTTCCTTGTAGCAGCACGATCTAAGAATACTCTAGACCCAGCTGAATACACTCGAGCCTGTCGGCGAGGCACGAGACAACCTTCCTTTATATATGGAAATTATGCCTCTTGGCTAGGAGGAATTTGGCGAGCAGAGTCTCGGAGGATTTGAAGCTGAGGGTCCGGATTGTTATGTCGCACCCCACTCAACAGTGATATCAAGGACCGATATATAATCTTCAACCATCTGAAGATTCGCTATTCTTCCAGGATTGTAGTAGGTAAACGTAGGTTCGAGCCTTGTTCTCATGTACAACACTCACTGTGGGTACATGAAGTGAATCAGACACTCGAAATCAAGGCTGGAAATCCCGTCAACATGGTTTGGGTAGTCACTCCTCTCCCCGCTGGAGAGTAAATATGTCCGAAATCACGGAGATCCGCTCTCAAACACATCTTGAAGAGTTGACTTTTCCACCTTGACGGGGGTAAAAGTTGTGAAAATTGCACATTTAGATACTGCTAAATTCTCACCGGGAAGATACCACCTTTATATCATGATGCGCAGGTCTGGTGCGTTACATTGACTACGGCAGCGCCTGTTGTCCACAGAGAGGAAGAACATCTCGACTGCCTCATTACTTGAATGTTCTGATCTCTTGAATAAATAACTAATACCAGGAGATTGACATACCCTTGTCTCGTGTCCCATGTTGGTGCTAAAATCCGGAATGACTGTGTGCGCCATCTTAGAGCCATTCTTCAGTGCATGGGAACGACAGCACATGTTCGAAACTTTCTGGAAATAAGTGGTCAATACCCCTGCTCAGATCATTTCCTCTTTCCCACCAGTATATCCGTCTGTTGAGTGGGAACAGGTCAGTTATGTGATTAAATACAGCAAAATACTGCAGACCTTATGGTCCAAAGGCAGAAGCGATATCCGGTGAAAAAGATTATAGATTCGGCTTTACAACGATGCATGGTGACACCCACTCACACCATTAGGACTATCAAATGGTTAACTTCTGTGTCGATGTAAAAAAGAAAGGTGTCCTTCGTTGATATACTGGCTCTGGATCCTTGTGGTTGGCACTTCATGTTTAACTAGTTTGTAATCCCTGAAAATTTCTCTGGAGCAATGTAATCCATGGATCCATGGTTTGGATGATGCACGGAGAGCGTACAAAATCAATCACCCGAGCGCAACAGGGACCTGAAAGGTCTATCGGCCTCTTACGCATGTTGTAACAGATATGGCACTCTCATCCATGATGGCTTGAACCTATTACAGGACACGGAACTTCCTCAACATCGCCTGGCCTGGGATTATTTGAGACTGTTTTGTGAGAAAAGAGCGGCAACACCATCACTGGGTAGAGTAGACCGTACAGTATCCCACGATGATGCTTGTGCCTGGACTAAGCTATGGATGAGCCACTTAATGTGAGAGAGACTGGGGATCAACTTGACAAGTGAAAGTCATCCGTGCTCATGGCGATACCCCCCAGATACAGGGCAGTAAGTCTAGTAATTACTCGAGGCTCTCGTCCAAACAGCTATGAGGGGCATATCGTCAACCAAATTACGTGGAATCTTTCCCTCATGATGCTGTGATTCATTTATCCTTTCGATCTTACAGAGAACGACACTGAAGTTTTCTGGTCAGTCACGGTCACGTGATGAGAAATTGTTAGATCAAAACCCAACTTTGAAGCAACCGAACATCAAGTCGCGCTTCATACCGAGATCTGTCCAATTTGACTCAGGCTAAATGCAGTTCAAAACATCCCACAACAGATTTTTCTTTACGCCTCCATTTGACCTGTCCATGTCAGTGACCCAGCGTTCGAAAATTTAAAGTCTGACTTTTTTTCTGTTGCAGAGGACTGGTTCAGTCTCAAGCGCGGACACCATGAGAGAACAAGCTATTGGAACTCCTACATTTTCTCAGCCACCCGGTCGCCATACCATCTACTACACGGAGGGCGTCATTATACAGGTGAATTCTCCACAAGAGGATTTAAGAGTGTCAATGACCTTAGAGACTCCTAGGTTGAAAACACGCTGTTCAAAGTTCCACGATCTATCTTTGAACTCAACTCTCCTGTTCTAGCAGATCTATTATCTGTCTCCTCGGGTGGAAATGAACTTGGTCTGACGGACGATGCCCCGGTGTACCTGGAGGAGGTGACTGCCACGGATTTTGAAAGGTTACTCGTCCTTATCTATCCCATGCAAGTTGTCTACAGCTGTATTTTTTTTCTGAAAGTTGAATTTCTACGCTCAGCAGAATCACTTCGGATGAATATCCTTCCGCGACGTGGAAGACAGAGGAATGGACCTCTGTTCTCCATCTCGCTACTCGATGGGACATGAAAAGCATCCGAGGCATGGCTATCAAAAATTTGAGCACCGTCGCATCACCTTCATCCAAAATTGTTTTGGGGAGAAAGTATGATCAACCGACATGGGTTCCGGAGGGTTTCCTGGCTTTGTGTCTACGTACAAAGCCTTTGGAGGAGGCAGAAGCTCATGAATTGGAAGTGGGAGATGTTGTTGGAATTGCTGCCGCAAGGGAAACTATAAGAGCGAAAGTTATGAATCTGGAAGGCGGGGCCACCATGTTTTCGTCTGCTCGCCTTGGGAACGTTCGCGCGCGCGTAGGAAAATATGAAGATGGGATGAAGTACTTGGGTAGTAAGTCCCTCACTTGTAGCATTGTTTCACCCCCTTACATATTTCATATCAGATCCAGTAGTACGTGATGTTGTGGAGAACACGTTTGGAGTAGTCACAGAAGCTCCGAAATCTGTATGAGATCTAGTTAGCTCGTTGACTTTGTTCACTTCCAGAAATCTGGGATTTGTGCCTGTTTGGTGAACTGTAGCCATATTGAATTGACAGAAGCGCGAATTATATCACGCGGGACACGCTTATCATGTAATCCACGATCCAACGAAACCAAGACTACAAAATGGCTGAAAGTGTCACCCCCCACTGTTCCCGTTTATGAGATATTTGACACTTGAAGACGGAAGTCTTATCCTGCCTATACGCAATTTCCTTTATTATTCTTCTGAAGATGGGATCATCTT
Organism: Ramaria sp. MG151; assembly: GCA_003314545.1. Taxonomy (NCBI): domain Eukaryota; kingdom Fungi; phylum Basidiomycota; class Agaricomycetes; order Gomphales; family Gomphaceae; genus Ramaria; species Ramaria sp. MG151. The sequence goes on along the minus strand of QMFG01001007.1, from coordinate 11,438 downwards.
TCTTGTGGGTCTGGTCAATCATAAAGGTACAAGCTTTGACGGATTCAGCTTATGACAACTCAGGCCGGAGGCCAGTTGTTTGAAGTGCCACGCTATATGTTGCGGAAGAACTCGGACGTCTTCTCGGACATGTTCTCAGTTCCCATCCGCAAGAATGCAGCGGGGCATGCAGAGGGCACTTCCGACGACAACCCTATTTTCCTCCCCGCACAGGTGACGAGCATCAATTTTCAGCGTCTCCTAGCTTTATTATATCCCATGTGAGTATTTTCATATGCGAATCATAGTCAAGCCAGTTAATATATCGTAAGGACAACTCAATATGAGACTTTCATGACGACGTGAGGCTACGACGAATGGGCATCAATCCTCAAGTTAGCAGCCATGTGGGAAATGTGCGCGATCCGTCTGATGGCCATTCAGAAACTTAGTACCATGGACCACTTCCCCTCGCCACTCGTCAAGATACAGTGCGGAAGAAAGTATGATCATCCTCCATGGGTAAGGGCTGGGTTTTGGTAGCTCGTCCAGAATCTTTGGGTGAATCGGAAGGGCTTGGGTTAGGGCTAAGGGATGCATTGCGATGTGCTGCAGCAAGAGAAAAATATATAAGGTTAGCCCAGACTCTGTAATTCCGTGTAAGGTAGGTAATTTGCTCAGTATAAGTCTTCAGGTCGCGAGATAGAAGTTCCCCTGTATTCCACAGTGACTATGGCGAGTGCCGAGACTGAGATAGATCTGATGTTGAGAGAAACGCTCATTACATTGATGGTATTTTTGCAGTCGAGAGCTTGAAGTATATCTTGGATGAACTGCTTAGCGAGGATACTCCAAAGAATGATGCAGCAGGAAATACGAAAAGGCGATGGATCATCACTGTAGGAAGAAACATCGTCTTTTCTCAAGTTTAGAGCCACTGTAGATAAGTGAGAATAAAACTAAACCTCAGTGTGAATCACTCGTTTGAAATCAAGGCACATAAGACAATTGTGTATTGCAGGGGAAATGGCACCCATTAGCACACTTTCGCATTGGGAAGAAGTCTTAAAAAGGATGATATATACACCTGTGCTGTAATTATAAACAATACAGTAAAAGGAGCACAGCATACTTACAGCCTCTACTATATAACACATACAGAGAAAGAGAGTATACGATATTGGCGCTGGTTCATGGGATGGAGTTCAATTAGTCAGTCATTGATGCCGACCTAGACACCCCACATAGCAGAAACTTCAAAATGCTTGAAAACACCACCCTACCCTCATCGAAAGGGTTGGTAGCTGCCGCCGACACAAAATCCACTGGACCAGAACGTCATCGTGTGTATGATTTCAAAGATGGTATCATCTTTCTTGTGAGTCTAGGGCCGTGGAATTGCGGCTTTTTTTGAACGAAATAGCCTCTCCCACATCGATCTATCAGGCTGGGGATCAGTTATTTAAAATTCCACGTTATATGTTGGAACTCAACTCGATCGTTTTCAGGGATATGTTCTCACTTCCCAGCGGCGAGGGTGGGGAATATGGAGAAGGCCTCATCGTTGATAATCCGATTCGTCTTCCTGAGGAGGCAACAAGGGTTGACTTTCAGCGCCTTCTAGCACCGTTATACCCCTTGTGAGCGTTATCTACCACGAGTCCATCATAGTGTATTTAATCGACATATCACGAGAACGACGAAGTATGCCACGTTCATGACGTCCTGGGGCTATGACGAATGGATTTCAATCCTCAAGTTAGCAGCTATGTGGGAAATGACTGAAATCTGTATGATGGCAATTCAGAGACTCAATGCCATTAACCGCTTCCCCCCTCCCCTCGCCAAAATACAGTACGGAAGAAAGTATGGTTATTCTCCATGGATAAGGGCTGGGCTTTGCACCCTGGTAACTCGTAGTGAGCCATCGAGCGAATCAGACGCGAGGGAACTAGGGCTAAGAGATGCGATTCGATGTGCTGCAGCAAGAGAAAAACTTATAGAATGAGTCCTGCATCTGTAAAGCCACGTAAACCAGGTTCCGCTTGTTCATTATACACCTTAGAATACGGAAACGCAGCGTTCGCGACAGTGTACCTGGTAAGTTCTGAGGACGCTGATGGAGGGGTGTTTGTCCTCACATATAATTGTCGCTCAGACCCCGGGAATATTTTGGACGAAATATTTGGCGATGATATCCCAAAGAATGGTGAAGGCGTCTTAGATTGTTACTAGAATCCTAGAGCCGGAGTATCCTCAATAACCCATACCTCAAGTCCTTTGTCCTTTTGGTTTATTATTTATGAACATAGCACATATATCCTTAGCAGAGGATGGTAAAGGTATTATGTATAAATAAGGATTGGAGAGTTGAAGAAGAATAGTTCTTCACCTTAAACCCGACTCCTAGACCTTCGCCGTCGGTACTGGAGAAACGCTAACATAAAATAGACAGATACTCCATTGATTTTTCCTATCAGAGTGAACTAGCAGAACGATGATTGAATAGTGAAAGGACCATGCAAGGTAACCTTTACACTTCAGCGGGAACTAGTGCTGAAAGTAAGAAACGATCAGGAATGCTGTGCAACATGGTGAAGGAGTCACACTTCCATACCATCACATTAGCGATTTTCATCTGGAACATCAAGCCACCTTGGCGATCATTCAAAATATAGGAACGATACTCACCACTTCCACCTTCTACGTGGTATAACATTTTGGTCTCAACGCTCGACTCCGTTATTCAAAGTGGCGAGTAGAATATGTGTATGGACATTTCTGCAATGTCAGAGTCAAAATCTGTTGATGACCACGTGTCCGAGCAGTCACGCTGCTTTTGATTACATTACCGACCGCACCAAGAGTGGCCGATTCTCACAGTACTATACTATGCGGAAAAAACGTAGTCTTTCGCACATTGCGCTTCCGGATTTCAGACTCTGTTTCTTGATATTCAATCAGCTCCTGGGACCGACGCACTGCCAGAAGTCGAGCCAATGTTTGCCACGAACAGAGTTCACCAAGTCGTGAACAATTTGGGCGGTTTTAGGCCATCGACATCCTTGAGTGTCTCCTCGTGGACTGTGAACTCGAAGGAATGCTAGACGTCAATATCGAGAGCTTGCGCGGGACAGAGGAGACAAGTATGATTGGCGATTGGTTGTTGATTCCAGGAAAGATTCCTCGCTCAAGTTTTTCACAAACTACGGAAACTGCGGACATGGTTTGGGCGCTTAGATTAACCTTAAGTCATAGGACAGCAATTCGTTTTGCGACCTTGTGTCTGCACAAAAATCGTGCAAATCAGCTGGGATGATTCTGTTCTGCAATTGAGGCGGTCGAAAATTAAAAGAAAAGAAGGGATGGAATAGGTGCCACGGCTAGCACAGCAGGAAGCGATGCAGTCAGCGCTTGGCACCCATCTGATGACGCCGCATCGCCTTCGATGTCTTTATTAGCTTTTACACCCACGGTTCTTTCCTTCGACGTGGTATCCCCACCACCACCACCAGAGGTATTTCCCAGTTCATCATCCTCCAAGTAGACACTTGCACCTGCATCCACACCCTTACACATAATGTTTAGTGATTTGAGCACGCTCTCCAAGAAAGTATCTGGAATAATCAACCGCCGCAAATTTCCCAGAGACTCTCCCAAGTCACGAGATCCTCAATCGCTCTCACATAGGATACGCAACTTTAGTCATACACTCCGCGGTAAATTCTCTGGGAACAGCTCCAATAACTCTCCTCGGGAATCCTCTCCGCTCTCCAGACCAGACGATGACCGGATTGATCCTTCGTCTTGTCCACTATCTGAACTAATCATTGAGCGCCCCACCCAAACCAATTTTCTACCACCTACACATAATGTTGATATTGGCCCGTCTTCCCCTCGCTCATCTTTACTGGATACTAGCCACCCCATCCAGCTATCTCGAACACCTTCAGTTGAGCGCCTTTCTCCACAAGTTGCATCAGCTGTCGATCTCAACCACTCTGGCCAGCTGTCCCCTGCGCCTGCATCAAGTATCGACAATCCTTTTCTGCACATCGTTGATGGTCAATCCATTGCGACTCCGACGCCGAGGGCAGAATCACGAGCCTTCCTCGCTGCAACATGCAAAACTATCATCGAGGCACTGAAGGGACCCTCATTCATGTATCCAAAGTTAAAGGTGGCGGTTGAAGTAGTCTCAAGCATCGTCACCATCATCGATGTACGTGTCCTCCTGTGTGACCTCACCGAAGCTATTCGCCTGAGGTTGCGACAGAAATATTCAAAGAATGTAGATGACTTGAAATCCCTCGCGCTCAAACTGGAGGCCATCATGTCCATTGTTCAGCGTTCCCAGAAGGAAAATGCTATGGAGGCTCTGGAAACTCGGGCTAAAGGCTTATCACAGTGCGTGGATAGATATGACATTCATAAAATTTGAAACTCACCGATTTCCCAGAGCGATCACTATTTTGGAGAAAAAGGTCGACAGTCTTCAAAAGCACAACTTCTCAAGACGTCTGATGGAGGGCACTAGGGACGCTGGTGTGATTGCTCAGATGCTTGGGTACCTTGACGTTATATTGAACATGTTCCAAGAAAGTATATTTACATTCTGCAATATGTTCGGTTACTTACCCTATCGCAGATGGATACAGGGCTCAGCACGGAGGCAATCGCAGAAAATATTAAGGCAGACACAGCAGACATAATGGCAAAAGTAGAGCAGATTACGGAAAATTTAGAGCAGATTACGGGAAAAATAGAACAGCATACGGCGAACATGGAGAGTATCATGGAAACTACGGACCAGATTCTTCAGGTAATTCATTCAAGTACCATGTGGTTGATCCCGATGTTGAAGCAACGTCTTAGAACCAGGAGTTGGGCGACAGGAATCTTCGTAAGTGGACTGTAACAGGATGGAGATTGACTGGGACGCTAACCTTTAAAGCCACTCACTCGACTTCTTAGCGCATCATAAACTCTTAGAGCGCCTCAATCCTGCTGCACGGGCTTCTTACCACACACGCATCGGAGCGCAAGGCAACCAAGTTCGCGGGTGCATGAAGAACACGCGGGTGCAGATCTTGGCAGATCTCGTAGCATGGGCGCAGGATGATTCGACTCCAAAGGTCTATTGGCTCAACGGGCACCTAGGAACGGGAAAGACCAGCATCGCTCACACCCTCAGCGAGCGCCTGGATGTAAAGAAGATGCTCGGAGCAAGCTTCTTCTGCTCTCGCTCAGCATTGAGGGATGCACGCCGGATCATCCCCACGATTGCGAGCATGCTTTCTCGTTTTGATCCTAAGGTGCGATCGGCAATCTGCGATGTTCTCGAAAGAAATCCCGATGTGACCGATCTTAACTCTCTGCCTGAGCAATTCAGCTCGCTCATCGTAGAACCTATGAAAAGTGTCGGTGACGACGTCAGGACCTATGGGATTGTCGTCGTAGATGCCCTTGATGAATGTTCCTCACTCGTAGATGAAGAGTCCTCGCAGTCGACGGTGAAATCGTTGATTGAGGCCATCCTCAACGGTGTGGCCGACATTCCTCTCAAGTTCTTTATTGCTAGCAGACCTGAGGAGTGGATCAAGAATGCTTTTAGTCACAGATGTGCATCTTTCCTCCAAGTATTCCCTCTGCACGATGTCGCTAAAGCCAACGTGGAGCGAGACATTGAAGTATATCTTAGATCCTCATTCTCCGAAATCGCAAAGGATCGCGGGTACTCTCAGCGTGGCTCTGACTGGCCACCCGAACAGGAGCTCATGACACTCTTAACACGATCGGATGGACTATTCATTTATGCTGCGACTGCTGTACGGTATATCGGTGCAGTAGGTGTCAATCCTCAGCTGCGGCTGACGAGGATTGTGCAGCCCGGGCCCGCCTCTGTTCTCCAGGCCAGCACCATCGACAACCTCTATGAGATGGTTATGGACCAGGCATTTGATAACCTCGAAGAGGAGGAACGCATTTTGAGGCAGAGTGTCCTCGCATCAGTGGTCCTGTTACAAACCCCGCTGTCCATGGCTGGCATTGCCGCCTTGTTAGACGTGCGGAAGGAGCAAACCGAAGCCGACCTATCGAGATTTCATTCGGTGATTCATGTCCCCTCCACGAATGATGGACACGTTTCCATCTTTCACGCCTCATTTCGCGAGTATATCGTTGACTCGGGTCGGTGCAAGCACCATTGGGTGGATGCGTGGAGAGGTCACCAAATGCTAACCGCCAGGTGCCTCCAACTGTTGAACAGGTCTCTTCGGAGGAACATTTGTAATTTGTCTGAGGACACGATAGGCAGACTTCCCCACCGTATCACGGATGCCAGCGTCATCCCAGAGGCGCTCCGATACTCTTGCTTGCATTGGGTGTCTCATCTTGCGAACACTCTTGCGAACCCTCCTGCAGACGTTGCGCAAACACTTGAGCACCTACGCACATTCGCGGATGAACATATACTGCACTGGTTTGAGTGCCTGAGTGCGTCTGGAGAGCTTGGGTCTGGGTTGAAATCTCTTGTCACCGCGAACCAAGCTATCTCTGTGAGTGCGCAGGTTGGAGAAAGGTTTTAGCTAACGGCTGCTTTTGCAGAATTATTCGGCAAGGCATCCCGAATACAGGTCCATTGAGTTATTATTTGAGGACGCTCGTCGATGCTTGCAGACGAGCTTCGATGCCATTAAACATCACTGCCTCAATACGTACCGTTCTGGGTTGATCTGGATTCCACGAAGGTCACTGATACGTAGGATGTACGGTGGATCGATAGGTAAGGTACCTCGGGTGGTGACGGGCCTGGACGAGTCGTGGGGAGCTTTTCAACACGTCATGTATCATCCTGGAGTGGCATACTCCGTTGCTTTTTCCCCGGATGGGACACGCGTTGTGTCCGGCTCATCGGATCCGTCAGTCCGGATCTGGAATGCTGCTACTGGGGAGATAGAGCACACATTGGAAGGTCATTCGAGTGGCGTGACGTCTGTTGCTTTTTCACGTGATGGAATACGCATCGTGTCCGGCTCGTACGACAAGTCGGTCCGAATCTGGAATGCAGCTACCGGGGACATAGAACAGATATTGGAGGGACATTCCAACTGGGTGAAGTCCGTGGCATTCTCTCCAGATGGGACACGCGTGGTGTCTGGCTCAGCAGACAACTCAGCCCGAATCTGGAATGCAGCTACCGGGGACATAGAACGAATACAGGGACATTCGTATGCGGTAGAATCTGTGGCATTCTCCCCGGATGGGACACGTGTGGTGTCTGGCTCGCCGGATAGCTCAGTCCGAATCTGGAATGCGATTACCGGGGAGACACAGCGCATACTCGAGGGCCATTCGGATAGGGTAATGTCTGTTGTATTCTCTCCAGATGGGACACGCGTGGTGTCCGGCTCGTACGACCGCACAGTCCTGATATGGAATGCGATTACCGGGGAGACACAGCGCATACTGGAGGGGCATCCGAGTCAGGTGAATTCCGTTGCATTCACTCCAGATGGAACACGCGTCGTGTCCGGTTCGCACGACCGCACAGTCCTGATATGGAATGCCGCTACTGGGGAGATCGAGCGCATACTCAAGGGGCATTTGAGTATGGTGAATTCCGTTGCATTCTCTCCAGATGGAACACGTGTCGCCTCCGGCTCTTCCGACAAGACAGTACGGATTTGGAATATCATTACCGGGGAGATAGAGTGTGCCTTGGAAGAACATTTAGGCGAGGCGTCTGGGTCAAGGACGGTTCAGCCCAGAATTTTAATCCACCTACCAGGGACATAGGACGAATACTGGAGGGACATTCAAGCCGGGTGGAGTCTGTTGCATTCTCTCCAGATGGGACACGCGTGGTGTCTGGCTCGTACGACAAGTCGGTCCGAATCTGGAATGCAGCTACCGGGGACATAGAACAAATACTGGAGGGACATTCGGATGGTGTCCGCTCTGTGGCATATTCTCCAGATGGGACACGCGTGGTGTCAGGCTCGCGCGACAAGTCAGTCCAAATCTGGAATGCAGCTACCGGGGACATAGAACAAATACTGGAGGGACATTCAGGTGATGTCCAATCTGTTGCTTTTTCATGTGATGGGACATGTGTGGTGTCCGGCTCGAATGACAAGTCAGTCCGACTTTGGAATGCGATTACCGGGGAGACACAGCGCATACTCGAAGGTCATTCGGAATGGGTAATATCTGTCGTATTCTCTCCAGATGGGACACGCGTGGTGTCCGGCTTGTACGACGGCACAATCTGGATATGGAATGCTGCTACTGGGGAGATTGAGCGCATACTCAAGGGGGATTCGAGTTGGGTGAATTCCGTTGCACTCTCTCCAGATGGGATACATGTCGTGTCCGGCTCGCGCAGCGACAACACAGTCCGTATCTGGGATACCCTCACCGGCGAATCATCTTCATTATCTAGATCTGAATCCTGCCAATTACCAGATGGAACCATAGTCCGCCATTTCCTGCCAGGCGGGTTTCGACTCTTCTCCCGAAAAGATCAAGATATATATTATTCTCCGGATAGGGAGTGGATTCTTACCGACTCGCCAAGTGAGGTTTGTTGGTTACCCCCAGAATTGCGCCATACTACGGCAGCTGCTTTCTCTGGCTTGAAGGTGTCCCTTGGACATAATTCAGGGCGTGTTGTCATCGTAGATTTTTCCCCCCTCCATCCGCCGAACTAGTTGCACTGCTTCCTCGAAATTCAGTTTTCAGTCACTATCAGCCCGACCCACCAATCTATGCATGGGACACACTGTAAATGAACATCTCCCACACATAGTATATCCCCCTTCCTCCCTTCCTCCTGTACACTCTCTCCCTCACTCCTCGCACACAAATCACATGAACGATACTCGTAGGCGGTCCACTGACTCCCGTCTCCTTTCGCATCAATAGCCTCATTCGCAACCGTTTTCTGGATTTATATTCCGCTACTTGATGTTCATTGTCCACCGTTAGACCCAGTTTGCATTACTCAACCGCCACTCGTTATAGAGAACTTTTTTACAGACAACCATCTCGAAACATACCCACCCTCGAATGATGCCTTGCTATTGTACTTGCATATGCCGCAATATTTGTAACATTTTACTTCTTTAATTCAGAGTCGAATGCATACATAAAACTCAAACTCAAAAAAGCAAAACCTACAACCCCGAAAGGGACACTAAGCATGTCAGGTTTAGCCATTAGTCAAGACATGGGCGGTCGCGATAGCACCCGTGAAGCCTTACCCAGAGACAACACAAGCATTTGGGGTTCTGTTACAAGCCCGGATTCAAGTTGTGCAATTGCTTCGGGGTCGGTCACCAACTCTGAGATGCTTCCCCCTGTTAAAAGGATGAGAACGGCAGACGGAAACTTTAACAAGGACAAATATTCATTATCATTCATTTCATTTTATGTTATTATCCCATTTTCATAAATTAATATGTTGCAGCCATCAAAGGCCGGGGACACACGAGAGCAATATCACACAGCAACACTCCACGTTCAGTATGTGCCACAAGCCGCTCACGGGTCCCGAACAATACTACAAGCTGAAAACCTGCTTGCACTCACACCCAAAAAACCCGAGACGATCGCGATGCACATGAAAGCACGGATAAGTTCCGCCATATAAGCCGAGATGATATCACACCAACTCGAACGTTCATAAACTTATACTAGTCGAGGGTATTATTCAGAAACACACCTCAAGGTTTCCAAACCTTGGAGACCCCTTTTTATGTTCATCTGTTCTTATATTTAGTACAATTGGCCTCTCTATTCTTATATCCCTGATCCCCTATAGTAAGCAACAAACCATTCACATGTTTGGAAGTTTTGGACTGTGTATTTAATAAAAAAAATAAGTAAATTTTCAAGATCATCAAAATATTATGATGTGGTATCTTGTAAAAATAAATTTAGCAGATCCATATGGAACTTCCTGAGATATAATTTTTTCCTATCCCAGGTCTCATTCACACAGTTTTGTTGCTGATGAGTCCAAAGTAGAGAACTGTATATTATGACTACTTTTGGCTCTTAATACAGCCTCAATCCTTCTAGGCATACTCTCAATCAAGTTCTGACACACTCCAGCAGGTATCTTATCACATTCAGCCTCCACTCTCTCTCACAACTCTAACATCCCACTTAGTGGTATTTCATACTCTCCAAACCTCCTTTTGATGTGTTCCCAGAGATATGTTATTATTTATCTATCTACCACGTGAACATGCATTACATAATCTACTGATGCATCAGAGGCACCATCTAGAATGAAACACAAAAACAACATAAAAATAGTACTGATGTCAATTTAAAGCTTTAAGCTTTAGAATATGTTTTGTTTACATTTTTAGAATCACTCGGCGATACATCCCCGAGGCCACGTGAGCACGAACATGTGCATACATGCACTTTGGACACGAACGGGCTTGAATAGCCACCGATAGAGCCCCACATGGCTCTGAAACACTTCCAAATGCATATACAACAATACATTTACTATTTCGACTCACCCCTATCATCACCAATCCCCGAATGAAGCCAATCGCTTCTATTTCATTTAAACAAGTGCCCAGAGCTTCGAAATGGAGTTTCAGAACTTTTCTTCATCATTTTCTTTGTTCTTTCAGTTGAATATGCTTGTTAATTACATGATCTATAATTCCCATAGCATCCAGATCGGTTTCAGATGCTTTAGATAGGTCCTAGTACATTTTTGAGCATTTCACCCCTCATGTAGACTGCAACCCCAGAATTGCTCCATCTCCCCATTATTTTTCTCAGAAACACAAAGGACAATTACTAGCTAACTTTTACTATAAGTACACTTGTATTTCTCGGTACAAACCAAGGCAGTAAAATCTCCACAAGTCTGATATATTCTCCATCTCTTGTTTGATATCTCTACAACGCTTGCACTGTTAGCAAATCATCACCAGCCATTTGCTTTCAATTCAAGTAATCTATTAGACTCAACCGCTATCTCAAAATTGTTAAGTTTGCAGTATTATCTCTGTTACAAGCTTGCGTCAGTGTACGTGAACTTTTAGCGCTGACACTTTGCTCCCGTATCAGCGCATCCCCCGTGTCAGAATACATTTTCACTTAGATTATCAAGCAGGCACTTAAAGCTTGCCTCAGAAGAACTTGAATAAAATTCAAATAACAAATAAACAAGATACAAAATAAATAAACAAATATTTCTATTCTCTTTTCTTATTAAGATATTCCATTGGATTAAGGTCTGCAGACTGCAGGCCACTGTAGAAGAGTGAATCCATAACTTTCAACCCATTCATGGGCCTTTCTTTGTCCAGGTAGATTTAGGGTCATAATCTTGCTAAAAGAGATTTTCTGTAATGAGCATGGCTTTCTTGAAGTTCATCATCCAAAAGCTGAATGAAAAGGTCTCCATCCATCCTACCATCAATCTT
>QMFG01001006.1:0-27489 GCA_003314545.1 Ramaria sp. MG151 | reverse complement strand
GAGTACTGAGACAGTTAGTGAGCAGAGAAGTGGACTCGGGTAGGTTTCTTGGACGCGTGGCTGGTACGGGCGTCGAATTTCTTGGCAAGGAATGAGCAAAGAGAAGGATGTACGTATGGGGTGCGTTCCGCAAGGAGCTGGTCGCGTCGAGCGCTGGTGCTCGCTGGTAATGAAGGTCGCAGGTGCCGATTATCGTTGTGCAGTCTATGGAATTTAACGACGTAGGGCGCCGTGGAGTTTCCAGATCCGGAAGGACACGGCGAATGGCGGCGATTCGACATCGCCCGGCCACGACCTTAAGGATGTGGTTTATAGTTGGATAGGTGCATGTAGCTTGGTGGGGTGCCTTGAGCCAGGGCAGGCTTCTTGGATCGGCTCTCCATCCCATTATCTACACCACATTCTGACTCTTCACGATCTCCCGCAATTTACGCGACCGCGCCATACGCTGTCACTCGTCTTCCACACCTGCACACGCAACACTCACTCTAGCCACGCTTCTAACTGTACATTCAACCCAATCCCTGGCCACGAACATCACGAAAAAACGAAACGAAATACGAGTCCGAGTGGGTCGTGATGAAGGACGTACATCAATGTGTCCTGATGTCGACCTTGCTCGTGCGCACGCCGCCCAAGCACGAGCCTGACAGAACGTCTCTTGTCGGGGCGCGGCGCGCACAAGGCTGAGGCACAGCAAATTATTTAATTTTTGGACCGTCTGAAATTCTTGGAGAATCCCCTTGTAGTTACAATCAATTCCCAATTTCCTTACCATGTTTTTGAAGAACAATACAATTTTTTTCGTGCACACATCTGGCCTGGGTTCGTGTGAAGTGTGACGGCAAGTTGGCGATACGGCAGGGAACGGCCGGTTTAAGATGGTGATGGCTGGACGTCGACGGCACCGACGAATGGAGCTATCATTCATCCAAATCCGGTGCAAGTATCACAGCATATAGTATACATAATGACAGAGTGTCCCAAGTCTCATCCCAGCGCGCTTGTACCTTCGTCCTTCCTTTTCACGACTACCATGTTCTCCCCGGGCTCTACTAATGCACGGCCCAGCTTCAACCTCAGCCTCGAGCGACCCTCAAGCTCACGCAGCAGATCCGACCACACACACACTCCAGGTTCTTCTGCCAAAGGCTCGATGAGCAAAACCAGGCCTGGCCTTCGCGACAGGCGCAGCCGGGATCCTAGCCTCATCTTGAAGGGAGGGAAGAGACACCATGCCTTCGAAGAGAGGGACGCACCGTACCCTCTCAGCTATGATTCGAAGATTATGGACGTGTATGTCGTCTTAGGTCGTTCCTTTATGCTGAATTGATATCGGTTTCACCAGAGACATCTTAGATCACGTTTTCCTAAATCGAGCTCGGAAGAGCGTGACGTGGGTGGACTTCAAGGACAAACCACCATTACGCTCCTTAGATCTAGGATGTGGTGTGAGCGTTGTGGTGTATCATGTCCTCTTGCCTACTAACTATAAATTTTAACTCTGTAGAATGGAGGCAAGCTTGTCTATGTCATGCTCGTGTTCTGACCTAACCTTGATGAATGCTAGTTTGGATCTTGGAGGCTGCAAAGGAATGGAGGGTTCGTCTGTGTTGCCCTATATTACACTGATTTTCTCTGCTGACAATCTCTGTTTCAGGACTGTCAGTTTGTGCGTAGTCTTGGATGCAGTCTCTGGGATAGCTCCTGATACTACTAAACAAATAGGTCGGATTCGATCTCGTGCGCATTCAGCCTCAACTTCACTTATTGCCCCGGCATGTGGCGAGCCGTATACAATGGATACAAGGCAACTTGTACGTTGATGATGCTTTGGTTTCTTAGTTCCTCAGTAACTTTTCCTTCGTACAGTTTGACGGGACAACTACCCTTCGAAGACGATTATTTTGATCATGTGCATGTTTATCGCATCGCGTGGGGTATTAGCGAGATGAAAGTAAATAACCCATCTCTTCCTTACACTAATCCCCTGGCTGATCTGTGAATGTCGTGCAGTGGGATGGTCTATTCGAAGTGGGTGTTTTAATAAGTTTCCTTTCACCGTATTCCTCATCCTGTCTGTAGGAGATTTCCCGGGTCCTCCGCCCCGGCGGTGCCATTGAGGTTGCGGAAGAGGGTCAGTGATACGACGCATGACAGAGAATAGTAATTCAAGTTTCTATTTTAGACATTTTCTTCCCAACTCTAACCTCCGCGTACACTGTCGGAGAGAAGCGGGCACGCCCATCTGCGCCATATCCACGACCCTCTCTCACGCTGTCACCTCCGCCTTCTCCATTAGATGACCGGCCAGCCCCTACTACACATGTTCATGCCGTGCTTGAATCGCTCTTCTTTGGCGTATTTGAATCCCGCATGATCAATCTCCGCCCTACTGGTAAGGGAACCCCAGCATAACAAATGTCTGCTGACAGAGACATTCATGCAGCCATCATTCCACATCATTTGAACATTTATTTCCGAAATGTACTCTCGACACATGGCTTCGATATACCATTTCCCCCACCGCCGATTGCGCGACAACTGCGGCATTGTGCTTCCGATTCTACGGCCAGACCTATGCAGCGACGGGAACATGGACCAGAGTCTTCAGTTTCCACTTTTGACTCTATGCGTGAGGAAGATAAGCAGCAGCAAACGCCACCAACGACCAGTTCTTCCCTATCTTCCTTTTCTGATCCCAGCGAGCCACCCCAGCCTGATCCAGAACCGACGTCATCTGTACGGGTGCTTGGGATATTTGATACATCAGAACCCCCTTACATGGCTCTAATCCCCCCCGCCCCAGTAGACATGAGTGATCGCGATCTAGCCTTGCAGCTGAACTCGGTGTATCAGCGGATCCTCTCTTGCAAGGAGGCTATGTGGGAAGAACTACGTCGGCGTCTAATTCTTCGCCGGACAGGAGGACCGGATTTGCTACAAGGACTTGGTTGGGACGAGGAGGCAGAAAAGGACGCGGACTCAAGTGACTCGGGACACGGCCACGGCCACGGAAATGGTGTTGGTTGGGGTGAGGCACGGGAACTGGAGCGTGCGCGCTCGCGGTTTGATGAGCTGACTGCACGGTTTGAGCGGGATTTGCGGTATCGGACAGCGCTCGCGGATGCGGTCCAGGGGGGACTTGGGTGGCAGAAGCCTGCTCCTTCTCCGATGAGCAAGCACGAGCGCGCGCGAGAGGCGGAGCTTGAGAAAGCCATGGCTGCTGCCGCGCTAACAGAGGCTGATCAGACGCTGCAATATTCACGAAGCTTCAAGTGTTTCGTGGGATTCAAAGAGGGGAAACGATAAGAACCCCGGTCTGTGACGATGAACAGCAAGCCGACGAAACGACATCTTACGACTGAAACGATTAAACGATTAACTATATCCGTATGACCAGATACCTGTAGCTTGTAGTTTGTCATGTCTAAGTCCAGTTTTGTTATTTATTTTCACCTATATGTACTAATTTAACTGTTTTATTGAGCAACCGGGTTGAGAGAATAAGTTAATAAATAGCAGATGTTTTGTATTCTCCATAAACATACGACAAAAGACTCGCAGGAATATGAGCACAGCATTTTTCCAATGCCCCATTTTGAAGCCTGGCAGTGACAATGACATTGACAACAATGTTATTCAATTGTATCCAAGACTGTAAACCTACTATATAGTCGAAAGAAGTGTCCACTTCTATCCTGCCCAGAACATGCACGAGTGCATTGGTTTGACAAGAGCATGTATAAGCAGAGTGTCCAAGGAAAAATGGCTACAATGTGTCCTGGTTGCTCATGCTATCATACTCATGATTATGCATCAGAACTATTATATCTTTGTTTTAGACAAAGACAGACTGTTTTCTTAAGTTGACAGAGGATCAATCATGGTGATTTACTACTATTGAAAGCATCAGCTTTTCAGTGTTCTCATGATACACCCAGAGCACCTCTAGATGTTGATAGGGAAGCAATTGGTCTTGTAGAAAGAAGGATGTTTGAAACATCAGAGGCAGCAGAAAAACTTGTTATTAGCAAAGGGGTTAGATGCAGGAGAGCATTGGGAGAAGTGGAGTCCCTGTCCCTACATATCTGAAGAATAGATTCCAAGAGACATTTCTAAAGCTACAGAGGCTGAATATCAAGTGAGTTTGGCATTTATAATACCTGCATATAAATAATATCAGCCTCATTCTTATATTGTTCAGAGAGACAATCTATTGTAGGTGTTAGCTCCTGGGAATTCCATGTAGTTCTGACTCCAATCTGATACTCTGATATTTCCAAATTCATTGCTATATTCTCTATAAGTTCTTTCTCCATCTTCATGTTCCTTGTTACTTGGGATAAGCACATGGCCTCTGGACCCAGCTCTGATTATTGTACCCCCATTTGCCCTTCTTGTTCCTGGGGTTTTAGTTAGTATTGAGTTATGATACAAGTGGGCAGCAGACAAATGAATGAGAGCAAGAAGAATAACTGTAAATCTCAATCTCAGTTTTATTAGACTTTAATGTTTTGTTGCAATTATCCATCTTTTATACTACTCAAAGGCCAACTAGGTTATTAGTTCTGTACATTAGATATGAGGTGTCTGGCATATATTGATTAGAAATACAGTAATGTACATTAACCATTCCAAATTACTGCACACACACTCATCTATGCTTTTGTCATCTTCATCCAACAGTTAGTAGGGGAAAGCCTATGATCCTTTATTTCTCCTACATTCTTCTCCTACCCCTTATCATTGATTAGATTTCCTTATTCTGTGCCTTCTGTTCTTCTCTAGCACTGGTTATTCTCTGTATTTGCTTCTGTTGTGGTCATCAGTACATGGGTTTGGACTATGGGTTTCAAGGTTCAAGGTTGGTGGGGTAGGCTGTGAAACTCAGTGACAACCTTGAATGTGTATCCAACCTCGGTTGTGAAAATCCATGAGGTTTCTGTTAGGGGACAACCAGTTTTTGGTTGACATTCCAAACACTTCTACATGAGGTTCAAGGTGAAAACCTCAGCATACTCAAGACACAAAGTCTGAAGCATGGGGACCCAAACCCAAAGTCTTGGGTCATCAGTCTGAGATCTCAGATTTGAGTACAAAGCCTCAGGTCATATCTCTGAAGTGACCCAAACATCAGGACTAGCAACCAGCCTTCATCAGGGACAAGGACTTATGGGGATAGAAGCCAGGCAGGTTTGATAGCACATAGGAATACCCCTGGTTGGGTGCTGGGTAGTCATACAGTATATGATCAACTCTCGCAGGGAGACTGACTGCTCTGTGTTCCACTTGACTTGACTTTGGAAGAGATCCAAGCTACACAGACAACTTCCCAGAGACTAGCTGAAGCTTACCATAAAAATCACCAGGGTCATGTCTGAAATCCCCAAGTACCTCAAAGACTTTGAAGATGTCTTAAAGATTCCTTTAATAGCCTGCCAGACCAAAGGATTTGGGATCAGGCCATTGAGCTAGAACCAGGTGCAAAGACCTCTAGCTGCAAGGTTTATTCTGTCTCCAAATGAGCAGACATGATTAAATGAATTCCTCCAAGAGAATCTTCACTTGGGCAAGATTCAACTATCCAAATCCCTGATGGTCTCACCAGTCTTCTTCATCAAGAAGAAGGATGGAGCATTCAGACTCATACAGGTTTAACAAGTCCTGAATGCTATGACAGTCAAGAACTAGTACCCTAGCTAATCAACCAACTTTGGGGCACAAAATACTTCACCAAGCTCAATACTCAGTGTTCATACAATAACATCCAGATCCAAGAAGGAGATGAGTGGAAGGTGGTGTTCTGAACCAACCAAGGTCTGTTTGAACCTTTGGTGGTGTTTGTCACGATCACAATTTGGACATCACATTCAGATCATCTTCGTTCTGAAGCAATCTTTCCGAAGCATTTCGTCCAAAGCCTGAAACAACATTCTCACACTCCCATCACTTTCATCCCACAACTCTTTTGTCTATCACTTCGACTCAAATACGTCATCTATTGAAACAATTCTGGTGAAACAATCAGTGGTCAGGTCCAATCATATTCTTTTTTTAGAAAAGAACCACCCTGACTATCCCCATCACTATCCCCATCTTTCACCATGAAATTATGGATTGAGTTATTCATATTCACTCAAAGCTTGCGATGACTTTCCATATCATCAGGCTTAGCGGTATGAACGTTCTAGACTCTCATAATGACTCTCCAAAAGATTTAGGCATGGCTATCCCTACCCGAAGAGCCACGTGATTCAGAAACATGTTTCAAGAGTTGGTGATGGTCTATTATACTTTTCTTCATTCACAATTTTCCTTCCATTACTCTGCTACGTTTTCTATGGCCTTTAATTAGTATACATGTACCTTGATTACTCTCCAATCCTCACGGACTCATTCCCATTCACCCTCTCTTCCGAACCCTTTGGTATATAGCTAAACACATTCGCATGTATGTTCCCTAGTTCAATTATCGTATGTCAACTTGATTCTTCCACTCACACTTGCCAACTCATCCTCAACTTACCTTAAACAACAACTTTATATCTTTTGAGTAAGCACTCTGATTCCACTCTTATTAGTTAAATCCACTTCAAAGAATGTAAGATCATTGGCTGTGATCGACATGAACTGCAAGGTTCATTCGATCCACGAGATAGAATCCTTTCGGAACCTCTGTCTCTTCGGAACTATGCACTTCATTTGCAGACATTCCAAAAGTCATTTGCTTTTACTGTAGGATTTCTATTCACTTTCCAAACCCATTCGGTTATCATTAGGAATATTTCTGAATACTTTTACTAACACAACATTCATCCACAACATTTATCACTGTTATTCGGATTCTGACAGTGTTCTTTTGACTCACCAACAGTCCAGCTGCTTTCAAGACAACAATGAACAATCTCTTCCAAGACCTCATCATGTAAGGGGTGGTCTGTGTGTATTTGACTATTTGACATCTTTATCTTCTCCAAGACATTTCCAAACATAGGAAAGTGGTCAGGTAAGTGATGACTCCAAGAGTACAGACTTTGCCTCCAACCTGAGAAGTGTGAGTTCAAATGCACATCCATTGAATACTTCAAACTCATCATCTCTGAAGAACACACTGAGATGGACCTGGTTAAGGTCAAAGGAGTTACAGACTGGCCAACTCTGAAGAATTGAAAGGAAGTGCAAGCCTTCCTCAGGTTTTCCAACTTCTATTGCAGGTTAATCAAGGATTTCTCTCTCCACACCCAAGCTCTCTTTGGCCTGACAAAGAAGGGGAATACCTGGAAATGGGACAAACCCAAAGACTCAGCTTTCCACAAACTCAAGGAACTTGTCATCTCAGTCCCAGTTCTGGTGTTCCCAGATAATACTTGGATATACCAAGTGGAAGCTGATTCTTTAGATTTTGCAACTGGGGCTGCCATTTCTCAGCAGTCAGAGGACAGGAGATGGCATCCCATAGCCTTCCTATTCAAAAGCCTCAGCCTGGTGGAGTAGAATTACAAGATCCATGACAAGGAGATGTTGGCTATAATCCAAGCTTTGGAAAAGTGGTGGCATATTCCAGAAGGAGCACAACTCAAATTCAAGATCTGGACAGATTACAAGAATTTGGAATACTTTTGGGCTCATCTGGAGGCAAGCTTGGTGGTTGCTGTACTTGTCCCAATTTGACTTCACACTCCACCAATCCACTCTTCTGTTGTCCTTGGTGTGGTCCTTGTCTCTCTTTTCCACCTCTAGGTCTCTAGCAATCAGCTTTATAGTGGCCTTTCCAGTCACAATTAAAGCAAGTAATGTCTTGATTCCTATTATTTCTATTGACATTGTTTCATTTGTCTTAGCAGACAAAGCTATGTTTCCACCTTTCTTTGGGGATTCATAGTTCATCTATTGTCTATGTTCATACTCCTCAGAGATAACATTGACCAACTCATATAGGGTGAGTGGTTTTTGGGAGATTCATGTTGTAGCATTAATTGATAATAATAGAGAGTGATAGGATTCTGGAAGGGATCCAAGAATGATTGTGTAGAAGTCTTTGTCATCAATGGATGTTCCCATACCTGCTAGCTGTTTGCAAAGTCAGAATAGATTCCCAAAGTGGGTTTTGACATCTTTGATTCTTTCTCTGAACTTGATGAACCACCCAGGCCCAACAGTATGGGAAGGAAGGTTATTCTCCCTGCTACCTTCTAAGGTGGAACATGTGATATGATGGAAAATCTTCAAAACTCTTGCTATTGCAAGAAAATATAGCCCCCCTGACCTGTTTATTACAATGACTGCCAATCCAAAGTGGTCTGAAATTACAAATGCTCTTTTGTCTAGACAAACCCACCAAGATAGGCCAGACATGGTGTCACATGTCTTTCATCTGAAAAAGGCCTATCTGATTGATATGATTGTCAAAGAAAAGGTCTTTGGTGTTACAGTGGCTTGAGTTCACACCATTAATTTTCAAAAGAGAGGGCTCCCTCATACCCACCTTCTTATCTTGTTTAAAACAGACTACAAAATTAGGCCACCTGCTGAAATTGATTCTATGATTTCTGTTGAATTTCCAGATCCAGAGACATATCCACATCTTTACCAGTTGCTCTGTGAAATGATGACCCATGGTGCCTATGGTTCTATGAATCCAAAGGCTCCTTTCATGAAGGCAGACAAAAAGTGTGGCAAGCACTTTCCAAAGGCTTCTTGTGAGGAGACCTCATTGAATGAAGATAGTCATCCTAAACATCAGCATAGCAGCATAGGAATGATGGCAGACTCCATGGTATCAGAGGACATATGCTGGACAATAGATTGGTAGTCCCATATTCTCCTATTCTGTTATTACAGTTAGAATGTCATGTTAATACTGAACTTACCTCCAATGTGTATTCCACAAAATACATTCACAAATATCTCCATAAGGGACATGATCATACTACTATGAAATTTGGGGTTGACAAGGATGAAGTTCAGCAGTATCTAGATGCTTGCTATATTAGTGCTCATGAGACCTGCTGGAGATTACTTGAGTATGGTTTACATACTCAAAAGCCAGCTGTGATAGCCCTCCCTGTTTATGAAGATGGTACACAGAGTGTACTCTTTTATGAAGAAGCTGATGAGGTAGATGTCCAAGAGCAGGCAGATAGGTCAAAGACCAAGCTCATGGGCTACTTTGAGACAAATAAAAATGACCCACATACACACAGTTTCTCTATATTAAGTTCCCTGAACATTATGTGTGGAATAAGACAGTAAGATCTTGGACTCCTCACCAAAGGACTTCAGTATTCACCTCCTTTATCTGGAGAGTGCTTTTATTTGCACATCCTCTTGACAGTGGTCAGGGAATCCACATCCTTTCAAGACCTCAGAACATTTCAGAGAATAGATTATCTAACATTCAAGGAAGCCTTTCTAGTACATGGTCTTCTTGAAGATGATCAGGGATGGAGGTTGTATCTTCAGAAAGCCAGTGCCATGCAGACAGGTACTCAGCTGTGAAGACTGTTTGTCAGTATCCTTGCCTTTTGCTTTCCCTCAGATCCTAGAAATATGTAAAATCTCTTCATGCATCACATTTGCGATAATCTTAAACATCAGCTGCAGACCAGACATCAAAATCCAGATGATGAACAGGTCTATGACTTTGGTCTCTTCCTTATGAATAAGATTTTGAATCAGGCAGGAAAGCTCTTGGCTGATTTCAGAGACATACCTCAGGTTATAGACAATTGGGAGTTGATTGGGGACAAATTTATAGCAGAGCAGATGGATTACAATCCTAACAGGGAGCTAAAAAAGCCTACTGAGAACTTTGCCAAACTTAACCCAAAGCAGAAGGTGGTTCATGATGAAATTATAGCCCCAGTGCTGAGGAGAGATGCCCAAGGTAGACCACAAGGAAGCCTATTTTTTGTCAATGGACCAGGAGGATGTGGAAAGTCTTTTACTTGAAACACCCTTGCATCCTCCTGCAAAGGCAGCAGTCTCATTTTACTTTGTATAGCCGCCTCTGGCATTGCTGCTCTAATTCTGATTGGTGGTCATACTTATCATAACATGCTTAGAATATCTATTTCTCTCAATGAGACTTGACTGTCTTATTTATATAAAAAAAACTCTAACAAGGCAGAACTCCTGAAGAAGACCAGTCTCATCATCTGGATAAAGTTCCCATCCAATATTGCTTTGTAGCAGAAGCTATCAATAGGACTCTGAGAGATGTTTTGGATCAGCCAAATCTTCCCTTTGGTGGTATCACAGTAGCCTTTATAGGTGACTTTCAGCAGACTTGCACCTGTTGTTGTCAAGGCCAGTTTCCAGCCAACCTTCCAGAAGTATCCAGAACACTCCAGAATCTATTCCCAAACATTTATTTTCATCCCTTTAACTAATTCTATTATAGCTCCCATCTCCAAGCTACAGAACAATTTCTTCATATTCTTTGATAGTTACAAAACACATTTCATTCTATTTTGGTTATCCCCAAACCTAATCCCCAACATCCCTAGTATATAAATCCATAGTTTACCTGTATGCTCCTCAGTTCTGATATCAACTTAATACACCCTGTTCTTTACCTCTCTCTCTATTCTCTCTCCTCCAACACCACCCACGACAAGCCCTGGCTCTTCCAGGTCTTCTGGTTACTTGGGTTTCTAAAATACAGGGACAGAATGCTGAGTTGGCACAACATCAAAGTTGAAGCCAAGTCCCTCTGATCCATCTGGAAGTCTACTGGAACTGCTGGAACCCTCATATATGCTAAGTGACCTTTTCCAGAAATAACCACATCAACACTGGATATGTCATTTACCATTAGCAGACACCTAGCATTTAACAGTTGTCCACAAAGGCACAAAGAGATAGTTGGTGATTGCATTCAAAAGTCTTACCTGTGGAGGCATGTTAAAGTTTTCCATCTTACCAAGAAAATATATGTGATATAAATGATCCAAAAAGCACCCAGTTTGCAAAATGGCTCCTGGATATAGGTCATGGAAAAGATCTTCCCTTAGATGCCCTGTCTGAGCATATGGTTTGTTGCCCTGATTCATCAGATCTTATCCAGTTTATTATCCTGGCATTGACAATGGCAATGCTCTTCAGAATAGCTACTTCTTGGAGTATGCTATTCTTTGTCCAAGGAACATTGAAGTAGATGAGATCAACTCTTCAATGTTCCAGAAGTTCCCAGGAGAAAGTCATATATATCCCAGTGCAGATTCTGTTAAAGTAGCTGAGGATCAAGGAGAACTTTACTGTGTGGAATATCTCAATCCTATTAACATGGGTGGGTTCCCTCCATCCCAGCTTGAAGTGAAACAAGGTGTGCCTTTAATGCTCCTTCAGAATCTGGATCCTGGCCTGGGACTCTGTAATGGAACCAGGTTTCAATTGATAGACATGACAAAGTACTACAATTGAAGATCATGACTGGACCATGTGCAGGACAGTGAGCATTCATTCCTCAGATCACTCTAACACCATCCTCTGAGGAGTTACCATTTGAGTTATATTGACATCAGTTTCCTGTATGTTTGGTATTTGCACTGATTATCAACAAGTCTCAAGGGCAGTCTCTAGGAACAGTAGGGTTGGACTTGCAATATCCTGTGTTTGGGCATGGACCATTTTATGTTAGTGTATCAAGAGAGAGAAATTGGGGCAAAGTGAAAATTCTCCTTAAGAAAGGTAGACATTGTGTATAATGATGTCCTGCTCAGGGCCTGATTAATTGAGTCTTTTAATTTAATTTAATTTAATTTAGATATGATGGAATTGATAAAGACAGTTCAGAAGACAGAGATGAGACTGTAATATATGAATAGATGTAGAAATAGTATGTATAGATGGAGGGAAGTAGGATGAGTGTCAAGAAGTAATGAAACAATGAAAGTAAAGAGAATAAAGGAGTGGAAGGAGTGACTACCAAGATTCAGAAAGACAAAGTGGAATGCTAGGTTGGCATTGAAGCCACCCCTGTGGCGGAGCCACCTTGCTGTGTGGTGACAATAGAAATCCGGTGATGTCCATTAGCCGTTCCGGATGACTGCGTTCGTACTAATCTTCGCTTTGTCATCATCGTACCAATACCTTTATTTAAGTGCTAGCGCAGCGCGATTTTTCAAGCAAAACGTGACACCCACGTGACCCCGAGGCCCTCGCAGGAGGGGCAACTTCGCATTATTATGGCCAATGGAGCTCCTGTTGGAGATGTGCATGGAGCTATAACACCGTCAAATGACTCGCCCATTAGAATTTTGCCTCCAGAATTGCTCGCAGAGATATTCGAACACTGTGCCATCGTAGAGACATTCTCCCCCGTTCGACTCTCGCATGTATCAACACTTTGGAGACACACCGCTACCACTACCCCATGCCTATGGCATTCAATCTCTATCAAGATCCCTACAGCTATTCCCCGTATCACCTTGGCAAAAGTTCGCACATGGTTAGCTCGCTCAGGCAGGATCCCAATACATATATCGCTCGTCGTCACTGAATGGAGAGACGACGATGTCACTTTCCCTATCTTTCACCACTTGTCCAATCACAGCCATCACTGGAGCCGATTGTCTGTGATTGCAGCTTCTTACACCATTGCTCGCCACATTTTCGGATCCCTCACCTGGTTGTCTCGTCATGACATGCTCTCTAGACTCGATCTTAGCATCGGTTCAGGATTAGATGATCCTAACGACGGCTTGATTCCACTTTTATTTCCTGATGAAGTCGAAGTTGAACGAGGATCCATCACCGCTATAGTCACTAGCATAATGAATACGCATCCCCCTTGCCTCACAGAGTTTAACCTCTCGACCTCTGTTCTTCCGTATGAATGGGACATGAATTTGCATGGAGGATTTCCTCATCTGCGCACGCTCCGTATTTTCGAACGGGTGGGCCAGCTCCCCGAGATTAAGGCTTCGGCGGTGTTGCATCTTCTCGGCAAGTGCCCTGCACTTGAAGTGTTCATTTTCGTTGGCACAAACTTCTTCGAACGTAGTGGTATCACTGCCAACATGGTGAATTTGCCTCGCCTGCGCGAATTGCACCTCGCCCGAACACTCAATCATTGCGCCATTCTCGCTCATCTCGTTACACCTGTGTTGCAAGTACTTCGCCTCTCGTGGATCAACTGTCCAAACGTGGTAATTGACGACTTTTATGTTCCTGATCCATCTGAGAACAATGAGGAGCCGACTGAGTGGTCTCAATCGCCTTATACAGACCTTCTGACAGGCGCGGGGATCCGCTCGTTTATCAACTGTAGTGCGCCGCCCATACGCGCCCTCGACATGGATTATTCGGATGTGCGTAGCCCGAGAGATTTCATCTGGGTGTTTGGGCACTTGCCAACTCTCGAATCGTTCCGCATAACTGGATCTGACATGTCGGACAAGGTCCTGAACGCGCTCGCATCTAAGACTAATGACGGAACATGGCTCTGTCCGAGACTCGAGAGTCTGGAGTTCTTGCGCTGTGATGTTATCACTGGACGTGGCGTTGTGGCCCTTGCGAAGGGGCGCAATCCCTGTAAGAATCATATTAGTAGGGAGTCTGCCGAAGATGTATCTGCAGGCCAAATGAGACCCGCACGATTACGAAAATTTATGCTCGAGGCGTGTGCCAGGGTAGACTGCGAGTCGGTTGCGGTGGTGCAAC
Source organism: Ramaria sp. MG151 (assembly GCA_003314545.1). Lineage (NCBI taxonomy): Eukaryota > Fungi > Basidiomycota > Agaricomycetes > Gomphales > Gomphaceae > Ramaria > Ramaria sp. MG151. Next base: position 13,821 of record QMFG01001006.1, on the reverse strand, counting down.
ATCTACTTAACACTTTGGATTTCCAAGTCGAGGTGGTAACGACGTGAGTGCAGTCCGATCTTCTTCCAGAAAATTGGACTAAACTTGGACATTCTCTCGTCCAGAGACATTTATGGAGATGAAGACCTACGCATGCCATCCTAAAGACTTTTAGTGGAACATCCATTTTCTTACAATGTACCTGTAATCTGGCCAGTATATATTCCTTGTGGCTGTATGGCTTCTCGTAGCCCTCAACGGTCACTTAGGCTTGAAGACGCTCCACCCAAGTGTAGCCATTCCTTTTCAGTAAGATTTGCGTACGTTATGCCGAGGGCTTTTACTTGGCAATGCCCTCTTCTTACAGTGCCTCTGTGATCTTCCTAGTATGTATTCCTTGTGGTTGTAGGGCTCCGCATATTCGCGTGGTCGTCCTCAATGAGCTTGAGAACTTGTTACACAATCGTGATCATTTCTATCCAATGTGAGCTGGTACGCATACATTAATACTATCGTTTTGGAGTCGGACACTGCACAGGGCAAGTCCTTCACTTCACTTCTTGGCAATATTCCTCCGCCCTCCTGCACGACTACTCGGTTTCCTAATTCTCATCACAAGCTCCAGAACTGGCCCTCATCATTGCAGCCTTTGTCAGATAAAGGCCATTAGATTCTTTTTCTTCTCTATGTTCTGACGATGATGTCGGTCATACCAACTTAGACACTTGCATCGACAGGCAATCCTCATTACTCAACCATACAGTCTCAGTATGTGATCCACCTAATGAGCTCAAGTTGTAAGAGGGACTTATCGAGATATGTGCTATAATCATATCAGATAGCTCTCGGTACTAGTTTCGGTATTATCAGCCACCGAGTCGTCAGGGTGAAATTCTATAAACATGAAAGTGAGAGAAATCATCCAAACAAAGGCAATAATTTCAGTCGAGGGGAGATAAATTTGAAAAAAGAAAGGGGTGGGGGGGGGGAAGGGATTGCTTTAGGTCTGATGCTATCTCATCGTTACTAGAGATATGCTGACCGCCTTAAGAAGAACTTCTCGGTGAAGGTTCCACCCGCCTCATGGAGCCTACCATCCTGCCCTGATTGGAAAATCTTTTATAAAACTACACCCCTGGTTCTTCTGAACACAATAATGTTATACTTCAGCACTTCTCACATTCTATATCTGCCATTTGTAACAAACTTTGCAATTCTCTAAGTGCTTCCCCATGATTTGGATTGGATTGAATTTTTCTGTGCCCGGATAACTTGACCCCGGCAACTTGTAACGCTAAAGGAAAGAAGGGTGGTGAAACAGGTTCAAGGTCACCCGATATGCTGGAGTGCGCCATGAATAAGGTAGATGTTAATTAATCTTTAAAAAATACAACTAATATCCTTGTATGAACCCCTAGGAAGTGATGTTTAAGTAATACACCTTAAAAAACAAGGTGAAAAAATGATGAGAGTGGGATTCGAACCCACGCCCCCGAAGAGATCAGATTAGAAAGCCTTAGTCTGACGCCTTAGACCAACTCGGCCATCTCACCAATAAAAGTGAGTGTCTTCGGGTCCTATATGACTCTAATAAGAATTTTCGTTGAATTTCTCAACACGAAGTCCCAACTTAAACTATGATAAAGTCTACAATAAAGAAATGCCTAGACATAGGGAAGCGCCAATAAAGTGTGATTATGACAGTTTTCTAGCGTGAGTGATGCGAGCATCCACAGCAAGGCCCAGAATATCTTTTATCTTTAAAAAAATGATGTAGTAGCATCATAGCCCGCAATTTACTTTATGTATATCATGTTCGATGGTCCTTGGGTCCTTCGTTAAGGCTTCCAGTAGTTAGCAAAAATGAGTCTGAGGCAATCCTGCGATGTTAGAATAAGTGTATACTGAGTCCAACTACCTGGAGTAGTGTCGCATGTATCAAAAAAATCCCAGAAAATGGCAGTACATCCAAAATACACTAAATACAAACAATATGTGACAAGACAGTTAACAAAGCGTTGTAGAGCAAGCGATATATACCATCAAAAAATTAGTGTCTTTTCTAATCACTCCGTGTCAAATGGCTGATACTCTGGCAACGTGTAGCTCCTTGATTTCTGTTTCCCCCTGGATTTCTCCGTACCAAACTCATCATAACCCTCTTTCTCTTCATACTTATCATCTTTGTCACCAGCATCATAATAACCCTTGTCATCGTGGGGTGACTCGACCATGTAGGACCTCGTGTCGTTATAAGGCTCTTCGGCATAGCTAGTTCTTACGAAGAAAGCTGGGGGGCCCTCCGCGTCGTCAATATTACGGTACCTCCATCCCTTGCCTCCAGGAACTCCAACAGAATCATAATGGCTGAAGACAGATGAAGAAGTAGGACGCGACGATTGACCATACAGCCCCCCGTCAGGCTGCATGGTGTAGTCTGGCGCCTTTCCATTTCTAGAGTAGCCATACGTCGATGGCGCGAGTCGCGCGCTGTCGTAGCCCCGTTTCTCGTACGACCCACCATAGTATTCCTCATCAATGGCGTCAGCGCGACGCCATCGCATCGAATTATATCGCTCCCGATTCTGATTCTGGCCCAAGACATCTAAATAGCCGGCCTCAGCTTCTGCCAACGCCGCCGATGGAGCACAGGGGTTTTCGTCGGTGGATGCATTGTACTCTCGACGTCCGGGGTACGAGGGATATACTGGACGAAGAGGTTTACGGAAGCCCCCAGTCTGAGACGGCACACGGGTGCGTGGTCTTGCGTACGGATCCCTCCAGAAATCCTCGTCATTCCTCTCGGTATAATATCTCCGCTTCCAGCCTATCTCGGTCTCCTGCGCTTGGAGTAGTCCATCGAACCGTGAAAATGTAGGATTCCCATGTCGGATCTTATAATGAGTGCCCCGGCCTGAAAAGCAGCATATGTCAAACTCTAAGCATCAGATCTGGACAATTGGAGAAAACAAACTTTCGATTCTCGTTTCCTCCGTCGAGGACGTAACATTATTGCTCTCCGATCGTCCATGTTCCTGGCCATTTAATTTCTGCGCATCAACAACATTCCCCTCTCCAGATCCTTTGGGGGGAGTCACTTCTTCCTCAGGAACTAGTCGTTTGTTCCTGCCCTCTCTAACACTTTCCTGCCACCAAACGCACTGTCAAACCATTTTCAAGGAAAGTTACATGCAGGGATACGAACCTTCGTCAGTGCTTGGATAGTTTTCTCCAATTCCTGGGGTTTGAGACCTGCTATCCATTTCTTAAGGTGGTCCATCATTCGGGACTGGACCTCAGAGCTACTGTTGGCAAAATAGGGATGATGAAGGACCTCCAAAATCTTTATTCTGTTAAGCCAATATGAACGGCCAAACCAGAGTTTCTTTTCTAACCTTATCGATGACAGCTTTTACATCCTCATCATTATCGTTCCATGCCTTGAATGAAAGATGTCGTTAGTCCACCAACAGATAGAATGGAGGAGGGACCGTTGGTACCTTCACAATTACTCCTACAGTGTACTCTACAACCGCTTGAGCTATTTTTCCTGCTGGCTCATTTAAGAGTAATCCGAAATGATCCTAAGGTACAAAATGGCTTTAGGCGATACCATTTAAACGGAGGTTTCAGAGACTGCGTACCTTAGCTAGTATGCTATGTGATGGGTCCGAGGCTTGTGGATCGTTGAAAACCTGTGAGGATCCTGTCAACATGGCGTTGACACCATAGAACAAACGACTCACTTCATATTGATCGGCAGTGTTGATCACCTCTATACTATCTTTCTGAAGAGCATCCATTGCATCCTGTAGTATGGGCTTTCAAACGATCGAAATTAACACCCTACTCGAAAAGAAACAAAAAACAAGTTGAAAAATACAAACTTTGAGCACAGGCTCCAACATCGTGAGTACGACTATATGTGATTAAGCTCATCAGCCATGTTACAGAAAAAAAAAAAAAAAAAAAAAAAAGTGCGATGAATATGCTCTCACATGCGTTCAAAGTATTTGCGATATCCTCCAACAGCATACTCAACCCTGGTATCTTATCAATTCCCAGCAATATATCTTTGTAGAATGTATCCCTCCATTCAAGGACGTGCCATAAGAAACGCTGCGCCTCCTCAGGCAATACATCATCTGGATTGAAATCATACGCCTTTTGCTTGATAGTTTCCGCTTGCTCCAATTTTTCGCTGTGAGGTGTATCTCCCGTGATCGATAACCGGGAAAGGAGGTCCCTGATCAGGGTAAGGTGGTTTTCTCCTCTGGCTTTTGCCTAAACGGGGAAAAAGGGAGGATATTTTTAAACGGGTCTAGCGTAATAAAAGATCCCGACGCGACGCACCTCATCAGCCGTTTCGGTAAGACTACTCATGCTTGCTTCACTAAGCCGGCTATCACGAAATTGTGTCAGAGGTGATGTCTACGTTAAGAGCCCCAACATACTCCATCCCCTCGCCTAATATGCTATACACGAAATCAGAACTCCCAAAGGTCCCAGTGACCAGAGGTGGGGCACGGCCACCAGGTGTGTCTATCAGCACTATGATTTCAGAGCTATCAGTTAGAGATCGCTCAATGCCACACTCCCCCTACCATCATCTCCTACATGACAGAATACCTCGGGATGTCCTAGTTTTCTCAGAGCTAACTCGCACCAATTGCTGTGCGCAAGGAGATCTTCGAGGGTGTGGAGCGCAGACCCCAGCAGTCTTTTGTGTTTATGAGTTTACGAATACATTATGATGTTTATCAGTTCCTCTCAAATATATAAAGATAAAATAAATAATTTTGCAAACCTGAAAGCCTCCAACTGATCTTCGTTCTCTTTTCCATGTGCCTTTCTTCCGAGGGCGATACACTTCTCGAGAGTGCGTCGTATATGTGCACTGGACGTGTCCCAAGGAAACCCTTCGGTAGCGATATAGTTCTGCTTGTGAAAAAAATTGTGTTCGTACAAACAACATAACCTTTTGCATATAATAGAGGAGAACGAGCCTTCATTCCGTTGTTAGGGTTGATTTCAAGTTCTCGAGGATCGATAGGTGGTCGGAGATCTGGATGAATTTGGCGGGCATCACCTTCCTTTTCCCCATAGCCCCTAGTCTCCAAAGTTAGTAGATTTGTGGGGAAGAATGGAAAGGGGAAAATATACTCACTTGGGATTATCGATATGTTCCTAGAGTACATCGTCCGCATATGTTTTTGAGAGGAACAGAAGGTGGACTTACCGCAGGATGGTACACACCCAACCGTTTGGGAGTAACTTCAAACTCGGCGGTAGAAAACCCAAATGTCTACATATAAGCATAGTGATAAAACAGTTAGTTACAGGGGGTGTCAAGAGTTATATCATTGAATGTCTGAGAAGCTCTTTACCATAAATCCAAAGATGGATACAATCATTAACAACGTGTGCGCCGTTATCTTTTGCAATCCCGCAATATCCATGGCCTAGAATGGTGAAGAAAGAAAGAAAGAAAGAAAAAGGCAAATTGCGTGCAGGTGAGAGGTCTCTTCGTAACACGTTTGATTCACAGCTGGAAAACATGGAACATCATTTACCTGCGAGTAGTCGCGCAACCAATTTCCCTATTAATTTTTGTGAACCAGATACCAAAAAAAAAAAAAGAAAACAATCATCAGTCACGCGTACAACGCGGAAGACCAAAACATAAGCATCAAAAGCGCAGACTCACGAAATATATCCTATTCATATCCATCTTCGTAAACTTTACATCTGAGCCAAACGAGAACAGCGACGCCAAAAATGCCAGCCAGCCGCTGCCGCTACTCAGGTCCATGCTACTCCCCATATTCTTCACCAGCCTTGGGAGAATCTCCTCTATATCCCCATGTCGAAACGCCTTGCCTGCTCCCCCCCAAAAAGGTACAAATAATCATCAGTCTCAAGCCAACAGAAATCGAAATGCTCCCTTAATAATTCTTGCCAAAACAAAAAGGCAGAAATAAAAACCGCGAGCGCTTACCATTTAGGTAGCCATAATTTGGAATGAAGCCTGCGCCGAAGGAAGTCACAGGTTCTGCTAGAATTAGGAATATAATATAGGTTAGGAGAGGTGTGGCATTTCGCATGGTGACGGTAAGAGTGAAAAGAAGGAGTGAGCGCACGCGTCCGGTGCACACCTCTCAGTTTAGTGAGTTCTGGAAGTCCCGAGTCAGGGAATTTCCCCTTCGGCTAGATCATCAATGAGTAAAACCTTTTCATAATGCCGGTGGTAGGGACGGATACATATTTACCATTCGTACTACAGGTGTGCAAAAACGTATTCTTAATAAAAAAGACTCAAAGGTTATTTGAGGGAAGTTGAGGGAAGTTGAACTACAGAACCATAAAGAGACAAAAAGAGAGGACTAGGATATCGATGCGATGACGGGAGACAACGGCAGGAAATGATGCTAATGCAGGGTTGTAATGCGAGAAGGGTTTAGAGTGGAAGGTGTGCGTGTACTTAGCTACATATTGCATGCGTCTAGTAGAAAATGACCAAGTGCAAAGTGGAGTGGCGGGTTGTACAATATTATCGCGCCAAAGGCGCAAAATACTAATGTGAACGAAAATAGTCTGACCTCGAGGATCTGGCAGGCGAGGCCAATAAATAACAACACGCGCTAAAGATGGAATAGCGGAGAGTCCCATATAGACCAGGGTCTACGTTCGCGCGCCGTGGAACGCAAGGAGCAGCATCGCATCGTCAACGCTCGGGTGCTTGGAATGGTTTGAAGTCGGACGATGATGATCGGCATCGGCAGGGACAGGAGAGCCACGTGAGGACTCAGCTGTCATTGAGCGCGGGGTCGGAGGAATCCGTTCCGTGCTCTGTGGCTCGGGCGTGACAGCCTCGTGCGCAGCATCAGACTCGGTACCCAGCTCAGAGCGTGATTCGTGATCATGCTCGTGCTCATGGTCGGGATGGTCTTCGAGCTGCGTCTCGTCGTGGCGTCGTCTGGGGAGTAGGTATTCGGTAAACGGACCATCAAAGGACAACGAGCGGTCGAGGCGTGGATTGTTGCTTTCTCCGAAGAGGGACCGGTCAACATATGCGTCCCTTGATCCCGTGAGTGCCTCCCCACGATGGTGCCGTACGAAATATGCATCCCGACGCTCATAGTCGTAATCCATATCCATAGAATCCGCCGTCGAGCTAGTTTCAAACGTGCCGGAATGTACGTGTGGCACGGGTGCGGAAGCCGACATTGCGTCGTCGTCGTCGTCGTCTAATGTCAGACGAGAGCGCTTACTTTGCCGGGTCTGAGACGATTCGCGGTTCCTGCCTCGTTTGGAGGATTGGTTTATCCCTTCGGCCTCAAGCGCGCGCCGTTCCTTCTTCCTGGCTGTCTGTCGAAGATTGCGGAACCAATTTGTGACTTTGCCTAGCTCCCTACAATAAAAGGGGGGAATCAGTGGAAAAGATTGACCAAACATGGCTGGTACCTACATCCCGATCTCACGACCCACCCTTGTACGTTCCTCAATACTGGGGCTGGATGTGACAGAATGAAGGGCGCGCAGGGTGGCGAGCTGATGTGGAGTTGGGCGGGATCTCTTTCCACGGGGGATCTGGTCTGCCGTTGCGCCTTCGCCGTAATCCGCCTCCGCGCCATGGATCTCCTCCCCGCAAGCGTCAAATACAGAGGCGTTTGTAGATACAGCACTAGGACTTGGTGCACGGGAGAGTTGGAAAGAAGACAGAAGCGGTGTGGGTGCACGCGAAGACGGGGGGGCCACAGGCGCAGGCGCATGCAAAGAGGTGGTTCTTGGTGCGGGGGGAAGAGTGATCTTGAATTCTGTATCGGCAGATGGGCTGTCGTCCCTCTCAAGATTCGAGAAGGACGAGGGCACGATGGCGGCGCCTGATAATGGAAGAGCCAACTCGATCAATTGCTGTTGCTGGCGAGCGGCAGCCTGTGCCACGATGATGTCTCTCACGGGATCTGTGCGTGTTCTTGGAAGAAGGGTGGGCGACTGATGATGATCGCGATCGTCTTCGTGTGGTTGCTCTGTGGGCCTTGGCTGTTGGACGTCGTCACCAGACGCACAAGAGCCGAGTGCTGTCTTATCTCCCGTAGCATGCGGTAGGGCACGGACCGGACTTGGACTGAGCATTCTGCTTCTGCTCCTACTTCTGCGCGGTGTGCTGGGTGCGTCGACCTGATTTGGGATGGGAGCGCGCTTCTTGGCAGTGCTTCGCTGGTTTTGGAACCAATTTGTTACTGACTGATAGCGCCTGCGACAAGGGAGTGAGTGAGGACCAGGGAAGTGAGGTGACAGGGAATATTGGAAAGAGACAAAAGGGGAGGGGCGGAGATGAAAAAGGCAACGAGGGTCACGTGAGCTGATCACATTAAAGCATGCGGAATTAGCCGAAGGCATTGATTAGTGCCTAATCCACGTGGGCATGATGACGATGAACGAGCACAAAAAATAATGCAACGCGCAGGCATAGCAGCAGGAAACGATGACGACGGACTCACATTCCAATTTTGGTCCCAAGTGCTTCGCGGACCTCGCGGGCGGGATGGGGCGTGACCGCATACAGCGCCTTGAGCTCGGCCAGCTGCGCAGCACTGGGCCGTACACGCTGCTTGTTGCGTGCGGTGACCGGCGGAGGCTCGCTCGCGTAGAGGAAGGTGGGAAAGGGGGCTGATATACGAGTGGCACGGCGGGAAGACATGGTGGGCGGGGGCTCGATGTGCTCGTCGTTTAGGGGGCCGTGCGGCGGCGAGGGCGAGTGGTGCTCGTATGGGTGGAACGTGAAGGACGGCGGGGGGCGGTAGTGAGGGACGGGGTTGGTGGGCTTGAGGGAGAGGATGTTCGAGGTGGTGGCGGAGAGAGTCATGGTGGTAGGAAAGGAAAAGGGTGGTGGATATGGGCTCAGGTTGTGGTGTGATTTAAAGCGCAGGCGTTTAACCAAAATTTGGTTTGTAATCGGCATAAACGTTGACTTAGGCACGACGCCACCAGACAACGCTATTATATACCATAGACGCTCATATACCTGTTGCTTTCTGGTCATCCGCTATCTGCTTTAAAAAAAATGCTGGCTAATAGGTGCTTGGGCCAAGACTCGTCTTTGCCAGCTTGCGTTGCGCCACGGCCCTATATTATATCCATCCGCGGACTCCCCTTCCTGTCCCCGTTTAGGCTCATTTGTGATATTCCTCGAAACGGCTCTGCTCTATCCTCCTGCTCCCGGGTACTCCACACCCGATTACTTTATCCAGTACCATACTGTATGTTTTCAACTCCCACTTGGCGGCTCGCTACATATCCTGTCTGCATCAAAGTCAGAACCTCATGCGGCCCAGGGCCAGGGTCGGTCGCTCTCACCTATTTTCGGCTTCGGACGCACAACCAATCCATACCAAGACAGCCAGCCGTTGCTTCAGGTATCATACCATCGCGACCCATGCTACTTAAGACGCCCTTGCTCTTGGCTAGAAGAATGTTGCAGAGCTGATAAGGCTCATCCAAATCACGCCCTGAATCACATCCCCAAGCACTCATGTTCGCCGTTACCACAGCTCCCCGGCCAGTTGGAATACAGGCAATGATCTTGATTCCCTAGCCCACAAGCGGTCATCATCTCAGATCTAAAGAATCAACAGTTTCTATTAGATCCAGATTGCTCTATTCGGATACAACCTCCGATGAGACGTTTAGCCGATGTGAGGGGCGATCGTTGTCCCTGCCTGTTGACAAGGTTATAGCTTTTAATGGAGATATCTCGTTGAGGAGGCAAACTGCATGATGTGCGGCCACAACATACCACTTGAGAGACAGGGTTACCATCGTTTCCAGCATGCATGCTGGAAAATAGCCAGTGGATCTTCGTGGAATCCCGCTTGATGTCAGACATTGCCGAACTATGAGCCCTAAGTAGACACCAATTGTCCGATCTTTGTTCCACAATACAATGACATTTCTTAAGCGGTTCCATGTCACGTGCCACGTCACGGGACAGCATAATGCACCCTCTTCCCTCATTCCGACATGTGTAAAACGTCGAATAATAAGCCGTCTACGCGGGAACTTTTGGATGTCGAAGATGATGACGCACGCCAGGGACGCATCCGTAAGTGAATCTATCATCCTTGCAGAAACGCTATGCACCGCCGACATTGCCTGCGCACAGGTTCCCTCCTTGAACACACAGACGCTGCAGTGGCGGCTCCACGGCCCCGACCCCTCCCGACGCTGCCGCCCTCAAGACCGCATCCAGTGCCTTTAAGCGACCGTATGTCACCGCCATATCGGATCCCTGGCCTCTCACTGACCTCTCTCTGGCGTCTTTGTCGGCTTCCTTCCCTTCTTGCTCTTGTCCCCGAATGCCCACCCTGCCGACCTTTTTCACCCACCACCAAGTGATATCGCGTGCCGAGGCGTTTCTGCCGCGCCTCGCTGCATCAAACGCTGACTTGGCCCGACGTGCCATGCTTGATCCGACCAGCGTTGACATTGAATATCTCGGAGAGAACTCGGACGGCACCCATATTGAGATGGTACGTCTATTAATCAATATGTAGCAGCAGATTGAGTACCGAGTGTGCACCATGTCATCTCTTTCACGGCAATGTAACAGAACCTTGGTCTTGGGGTCTTTGAACAACGGCCTCGCCCTGGACGTCGGTCGGAAACCCTTCAGGGAGACGCCTCTGGCTCTTCTCCAGAATCCTCATCTGATTCAGAGAATGATGAGAGTAGCGAGGACGACAGTGAAGACAGCGAGGGCGATGAAGATACCCCCAATGCTACAGAAACTGTCAAAAAGCCAGACATTGTAGTTCTGAATTCAGATACCAATGACTCTGGCAGCTAGCCAAGTGTTGCCATGAGTTCAAGAAGATTTGATTGCTAGGTGAGCCTCGCGAAGTCTTCGGTTGGCGGTAAACATGATTGAGCATCAGATGCCTAGCCTTCACTACCGTGAAGAAGTGAGTCTTTGAAACACTATTCATCGTTATCGCGACTGAGCATCAAATCTGTAGCTGTGTCTCCATTGTACTTCACTGCCCTGAATCTTACCCAAGATATAAAGAAAGCATCAGCTTCTCAAGAATTCTAGGGTGCTTGTCTTAATGATGGTTGATAGAGATTAACCATGATAGCTTCTAACAATGGTGACTTCTGACCATCTGCGATCCATCACCTGTTGGTAAAGCCATCTCACACCCTCAAGTTTATCACTTCTTGATGGTGTATGTATGAAATCATGGCGACGGTGGAAATGAAGAATACAATGAATCCTGTATTGCCTAGCGCGATACATGGTCATCAACTCAGTCGAGTCCTTCCGCAGATCCCGAAACGCGCATAATCGCGCAGGTAAGGTTGCGAGAAAAGGAAAAAGTTCGTAGCCGGTCGGCCTTTGCCAACTCAGCTGTGATAGGAAATGTGGGCAAAAATGAAGAAAAAAAAAGATGGAACCTGGGGTCATGATAGGGTCGTAAGGTATAAGCCTTGATAATGTCGTGGTCATGAGAGTCGTCAATTGAGTGAAAGAGCGAGAGAGAGAAAAAGATGAGAGCAGAGAAATTAGCTGGATAGATATGGATATAAAGTGGGAGCTATATAATGCATTAGGCACTATAGAAGCCTGAGGGAACAGCATGAGCGACATGGGAAATAAAGTCAAGTTCTCACTAACCTCCCTCCGAAGGACCTTTGAGCGACTGATAATGCTCCAAGAGTGTTGTGAACCTCCAGTTGAGAAAGAGCATGTATATCTACAATTACATCATCGCAGTAAGTGACGATTTCAAAGCCAGCACAGCAGAAGTGTACCTGAAAGCCCAAATCCGCCAGCAAGCCCACGATAAACGCAGTGTACAAACTCTGGTATCCTGACGTACAGAATCCGGCGGGAAGGGCTGCGATAGTCCCGTATTGTGCTTTTGCCGAAGCAGGCCACAGTTGGCCACCGTTTTGACATTCCCAAACAATGTTGCTTTGACTGAAAGGTGTGGAAAGGAGTATGAGCCACAGTAGAAGCGCTAGATATGCAAGGATTCTCACCCTCGGTTCAGTTCTAAGATCATGACGACAGCACGGACACCACATGTCACGAGGAGGAAGGGCCACAAGACTTTGCAAACCCGTGACCAAAGGTATGATCGGTTAGACAGCGCGAATATGTTAATGAGCGCAGTCAACCCGACGAGCAAGCTGACAACTCCATAGATGTACCTTAAAGGATAAAGTCTAACATAAGAGAAAGGACATGTCCGCACGTCAGTATGGAAACGCACCATTCGGGGTACGTAAAGAAGAAAAATTGGCCATATTGAAACAGGAAAACGCTCCCCGCTATGCTGTACAGCTGTGATAGATGCCCGAAGTTGAGGAATGGACGCCAGGGAAGGTATGGACCCAAGCACGTACAAAGATAATAACGCCCCATGCTATAGCACCTGAACGCTATGACACCCTTTAGTAAATGCCGCAGTGCCTTTGGCACATGAAATGCTAACCAGAGGTAAAAGGAGGAGGCAATTATCACACCTGACGTTGAAGATTGGCTTTAATAGCTATGGCAAAGACCAATTTAGACTAACTCACCACATGACGGATTCAGATGTGGGGGCTGTCTCGAACTGAAAGGAACGACTGTGGGGTAGAGAGCAAGCTGGCAAAGGCTTTCACGCTCTAGCTGAGGCACTGGCCGACGGAAAGGATGGAGACTCCTATAAGTGGAATGCTGTGAGAAGCTAATTAAACCAAAAACTTGGCGCCATCCGCCAACGTCACGAACTAAGAAATAAATATCACATATCCTCCCCGAACATTATCCTCAAGTTCTCTAAGCTTTCTGCGTCCTCTCCAGTCTTTCCACCCAAAGCCCCCTTAATGATAGCAGCCTTTCGCTTCTGAATCTGTAAGATCCTATCTTCAATCGTATTGGATATCTATACCACATGTCAGTGAAATACGACAGCATGGCCATCAAATTCGCTTACTATGAACTGCTTCACATATACAGCTCTCTCCTGGCCAATGCGATGTACGCGGTCGATGGCTGTCAAAGGAATTGTGGCCCAATGTTCAGACGTAATTATAGTAGACCACAAACCTTGATTTTCAATTGCAGAGTTCCACCAGCAGTCCATCTGGCCAAGCGTCAGAAATTACTTACTCATTACTTAAAGGCAACAGACCATGTAGACGTGATCCGCAACAGTTAGCTGTTGTTGTAAATTAATCAGAGTTGTAACACCAGTTGTTGAGTTGACACTTACGTTCAGCCCAACTCCCCCTGCCTTTAAACTCACAAGAAACACTTTTCCGCTTCGGGACGGACGCGTAAACTCCTCAACTGCCGCAGCCTTTTTCTTCACGCTCATCTCGCCATCGAAGCGATAGAAGGCGAATCGATCTCGTCGAAGTATCACTTCGATAAGATCCAAAAAGCCTGTGAACTGTGAGAACACAACAGCCCGGAAGCAGGGGTCTTGATCTTGCAACCGGCCTAAACTCCAGTAAGAATCGGACACCATCAGCCGTTGAAATTTAACACACGAAGATCTTCAGAAAGCGCGTTGAGCTTAGTCGACGAGTTAAAGTTGTTTTTGCGCAACACGACCGCTGGGGAAGAATCTCGTTCATCACCCAAATCATCCGGATCAGAATCGAGCCTCTTCGCGGGTTTTCGCCTAACAACTTCTAGCAACTGCGACTCCTACACAAAGAATCATGTTACATCTTCAGAGGTTCTAAAAGGAGAGACCAACTTTCACTGGACCACGGCGGCAGATGGGACAGTGTCCATCTTCTCCTCTCTCTTCACATGCTTGTAAAAACGCAAGAGCACAGCTT
>QMFG01001005.1:0-11492 GCA_003314545.1 Ramaria sp. MG151 | reverse complement strand
ACTTACAGAGGGACTTCCCGAACACTTAAAACAATTTTATTGTTGCACTGGATGGCCTTCCCCCACCAGAGTAATAAGAAAATGAATTGAAATATTTATTGATTTTATTTTGTGTTTGTTTGAGCTTTTACTTGATTTTTATTGAAGATTGTGCAAGGCGACCTTTAGGCGCTTGTTGGATAATCTAAGCGGAGTTCTATTGAGATGCGGGGGATGCACTGATGTGGGAGCAAATTGTCAGTGCTAAAAGTTCGCGTACACTGACACAACACTTGTAACACAGATAAGGCTCAAACTTAACAGGTTTGAGATAATTGTTGAGCGGTATAGATCACTTGAATTGAGAGCAAATGGCCAGTGATGATTTGCTAACAAAGAGATGGTTGTAGAGAGATCAAGCAAGAGATTCAGAATATGGGAGACTTTGTGGAGTTTTACTGCCTTAGATTATACCGAGAACTACAAGCATATTTAAGGGAAAACCTAGATAGTGAGTGTCCTTTGTGAATCCAAGAAAAATAATAAGGTGATGGAGCAGTTTGTCAGAATCCAAATATCAGTGATAAAAGTTGTAGATGAATATTGTGTTAGTAATTCTGTTTGGAAATGTTCCTGATGATAATAAAATGGTATTCGAAAGTGAATAGAGATCCTACAGTAAAAGCGAATGGCTTTCAGAATGTCTGCGAAAAGATGCATAGTTCCGAAGAGATAGATATTCTGAAAGGATTCTATCTTGTGGATCAAATGAACTTCACAGTCCATGTCAATCACAGCCATTGATTTCACATTCTTTCAAAGTGTGTTTAAATTATTATAAGTAGAATTGGAGTGCTCACTCAAATGTGAAGTTGTTGTTCAAGGTAATTTTACAATGAGTTGGCAAGTTTGGGTAGAACAATCAAGTTGACATGCAATAATTGAACTAAGGAATATACATGCGAATGTGCTAGCTTTTATACCGAACTGTTCAGAAGAAAGAGCGAATGGGAAAGAGTCTGTAAGGGTTGGAAAGTAGCTAAGGCACATGTATACTAATTAATGGCCATAGGAAACAAAGAACAAAGGTGGCAGGAAAATTGTAAAATAAAAAAAGATCAACGGACCAACAATAGCTCTTGAAACATGTTTCCGAATCGCATGGCTCTTCGGGTAGGGATAACCATATGCAAATCCTTCGGATGGTGATCCTGAGGGTCTAGAACATTCATATCATAGAATCTGATGATATGGAATGTCATCGCAAGCTTCCACACTAAAATAGAATGGGAATTTTTATATATTTTATTTGAATTTATTTGATTTGTTTTTGAGGTTTTGTTTAAGTTTGCTTGAGGCGGTCTTTAAGTGCCTAAGAGATAATCTAAGCGGGATATGAATTCTAGCGTGGGGGATGCGCTGATGCGGGAGCAAAATGTCAGTGCCTAAAGTTCACATACAGTGATGCAGGCTTGTAGATAGGTAGATAGCACAAACTTATCAGTTTTGAGATAGCCACTGAGTCAAATAGAACACTTGAAATGATGAGGAATGGCCAGTGACGATTCGTTAACAAAGCAAGGGTTGTAAAGATATCAAGCAAAGAGATAGAGACTGTGCCAGAGATGTGGAGGTTATACTGCCTTAGATTCTGACAAGAATTACAAGCGTACTTATAGTGAGAGCTAGCTAATAATTGTCCTTTGTGTTTCCAAGAAGAATATTGGTGGGATGGAGCAATTCTGGGGTTGCAGTCTACATGAGGGGAAGAATGCACAAAAATGTACTAAAAACATATCCAAAACATCTGAAACCGATCTTGGTGTGATAGGAAATGCAGATCATGTGATTAACTACTATACCCAGCCATAATAACAAGAGAAAAGACAAGAGAAAATTGTGAAACTCCATTTTGAAGCTCCCGGGCACTTGTTTAAATGAAATCAAAGTGATTGGCTTCGTTTGTGGATTGGCGACGATAGGGGTGGTCAGGAATAGAAGTTGGATTGTCATATGGATGAATGGAAGTGTTTCAGAGCCACGCGGGGCTTGATCGGTGGCTATTGGAGCCTGTTGATGTCCGAAGTGCATATATGCGCACGTTCATCCCTGCATAGCCTCGGGGATCGTTCACCGAATGACCCTGAAGATGTAAACAGAATATACTCTAAAGCCTGAGGCTTTGAGTTAACATTTATATTGTTTTTATATTGTTTTTGTCTTTTTCTTCTGCACGGTGCTACTGATGCATCAGTAGATTACATAATGTAACCTTCGTGTGGCAGGTAGATAAATAATAACAGGTGTGACAACAGCCGCATGCACTCGTCAAAGCCAAAGTAGAATGTTATGGAGAATTGGCACTAGCTGCTGATATCAAGAAGAAACAATGTGTCATGGATGTCACTTGCTATAATTGCAATGGAAAGGGACATTATCAGTCTGACTGCCCATCACCAAGGCATGGAATGGCTGCAATGGCAAATGAAGAGTTGGAGAATGAGAAGGATTACACTCTATTTTCTTTTTAGTTTATACAAGGTGAATTAAACCTTATACTGCTCAAGGAGGTGTGTTGGAAAAGTGTGAGCAGCATTGTTTGCTGCACAAGGTTTGTTAAACTAAGAACAAGAATTCAGTCTTCGTCACGAAGCACTCTCTATTGTGGAGCAGCTACCTCAGAACAAGAACTGTATCACAGAAGATAAGTAAGTACTTGTTGGAACAAGGGAAAATCTACTCACTTCAGTCTTCGTCATGAAGCACTGAAGTCCTAGAATATTCTAGCTACTTAGTTATATAGTATGGAAAGTAAAAATAGAAAGTGGTACGATGGAATAGAAAATGCCAGTCATAGATGGCCACCCACCGGAGTAAGTGGCTCAGCCTGAACAAATGGCCTAAGGTCTTGACAAGGTTAGTTACAGTTGCTTAGTAATAGTCATCTGTTTTTAACAAGTAATCTCACTTACTCAAGCTAAACAGCTTTCCGGCACATGGTCCTTGTTCAGCACCACCCAGAATTTCAACATGTCTGTCTATCAGGAATTCCTCCAGGAGAATACCATTCTGTTGGAGGTGAATCCTAAGAACTAGTGTGCTGAAGGATGATCACAGACACTGGAGAACAGATGGTGAATACTCTGTTAAAGAGAGGATTCCCACGTCTCCAGGGATTAATGGCGCGTTCGCTTACGTAATAAGCGCCCATACAACGAGCAATACACAGGGATTAGGAATTAATCTCAACACATTCAAACCATGTCACACCTTTTACCATATACTTCTGTAGTTCTCAACACCATAGGAACAAGTTTCAGGAAGTTTTCCAATATATTACATGTAACTACCCTTGTTTCAAGCACATCAGTCCCCCACTTTAATAGAATATTCCAGAGTCATCTCATTACCCCCATTTCTTTTGTACTCATTAGATACAGCTATCACAGTAGTTGAAAACCTTAAATAGGCTTGTAGTTCTGATGAATAAACCAAAGCAATAAAATCTCCAAACCTGATTGATTGTCTCTTTGATAACTACTTTGCTTAGTCATCAATTCTCTGATAAGGAATTGTCACTGGCCATTCCTTCAGATATATTGCTATCTACCAGGATCAATACTGCTCCAAATTGTCAAGTTTAGACTTGGACTCTTATCTTTGCTTGCATACTCTTATTATCCATTTCAAGAAATGCTTACATAATCACAGTGTTCGCATCAGGAGACAGGCTCGGATAAAAGAAAAGAAAAATACAAAAATATCTACAAGTCATCTTGGGCACAATTCAAGGCTAAATGCCTTAGAATTATTTCTTTGTTTATTTTTAGATTGAACCAGAGGAACAGCTATGAACACGAATGGTCACAAATGACTGCATACACTCTCCTGCACATGTTCACATTCAAGGTGCTACCGATCAATGCACATGTGGACTTGAAACAACAATGAAAATGTATTAGAAACTCAGCACTTGATTCCTATCCAAGCATAGGGGCACTGATCCATGATTGAAGCTTCCAAAGCTTCTATTTCATCTCAGTTAGGTGTATGCACATGTGTGAGGCATCTCACATTCTTGGACTTCTATTTTTCTTGTTTTTCTCAATTATAAAAAATATGTTGAATGTTTGATTTGTAGTTCTGAAGAATTGAGCATTGGTTTCAAGGTTATTAAAAGTAATTAGTCTAGTTACAGTCAGATGATCGCCACATGCAGATAAACATCCCAGAATCATTCCACACCCCCAATTTCTCTTTCATCTACAAGGCAGACTTCCTAGCTACAGTTTCTGTTAATAGGTTTGTAGTCCTCATCAATAATCAAGGCAGGAGAAACTCCACAGACACACTCTTGTTATCTCTCAGTTTGCTTTATATCTCTACAACTATCTCTTTGATTGCAAATTGTCACTGGCCGTTTGCTCTCAATTAGAGATATCATTCGTGCTCAAGTATTATCTCAATATTACTAAGTTATACTATTATCTCTATCAAATTTGTTTGCATTGCTGTACGTAAACATTAGGCATTGACAGATTAGCCCTGCATCAGCACGTCCCACACATCAATATTCATTTTTGGTTAGATAACCAATTAAGCACCAACTCAAACAAGTTCAAATATAAGGATCCAAACAATAAAAATACATCAAATAATAAACAAAATAAATATAAAAACATTTCTTTTATTTCTCATATTACATACTACAGTACACAAGCATTAAGCACTGAACATTTGATCCTGAGAAAGCACCTCCCTGCATCAGAATAGATTCCTTCAATTACTTAATTGATAGGAGCCATCACAGCAACCTTAGAAATGTCAAAGAAATAGAAAATAAAAATGGAATAAAATAAAATAACTATAAAACCATTTCTCTATATTCTAATTTCCATTATATGACTGACAAAAAAGTTGAGGTTTTGGGGTTGTACAAGATGAAATAGTTTGAAGCATATAAACAGGGACTGTAGATCATACTGCAGACATAGAATAACTTTCTAACTAAAGAATTCATTAAAGTTTTCAGAACAAAATAGGATGTTTCCCATAAAATTTTCTTATGCCTATTGAATAATTAACCAGGTTTCATTTGAATTTTTGTACAATTTATTTTAGCAACATTTAATATTTTAATAATTTTTTGAGTCAAGGAAGTGTGAGACATATGGAATAACTCCTCAAATCAGAGCAGGCCATTTTCCTGGGGGGCAGTGTGACTGTCCCACATTGTGCACCCACATTTCCTCCTGTAGTATATATATGATCAGTTTTATACCTCCTTGTTGTGTCCTTGAGCATGGTCCCTGTCTGAGATGTGCAAAGGAGCACTGGCATTGCAATCCAGATGAAATTGGAAGATAAACTGCATGCAAGAGAATATCAATGGTTACTAGATTGTGCACCAGCTTATGAGTTATTGCTTTTGTCCTACTGCATGCAGTGGTGCCTAATAAGAAATGGAATAGAAATTTTTATTTATTTTATTTTGTATTTTATTGATTTGTTTTTGGATTTTCTTCAAGTCTTCTTGAGGCGAGCTTTAAGCGCCTATGAGATAATCTAAGCAAAAATTGTATTCTAGTGCGGGGGATGCGCTGATGCAGGAGCAAAGTGTCAGCACTTAAAGTTCACATACAGTGATGCGGACTTGTAGATAGGTAGATAGTGCAAACTTAACGGTTTTGAGATAACTGTTAGGTCCAATATATCACTTGAAATGATGACAAACGGCCAGTGACGATTCGTTAACAGTGCAAGCGTTGTAGAGATATCAAGCAAAGAGATAGAGAATATATCAGACTTGTGGAGGTTATACTGCCTTGGATTCTGACGAGAATTACAAGCATACTTATAGGAAGAGCTAGCTAATAATTGTCCTTTGTGTTTCCAAGAAGAATAATGGGCCGATGGAGCGATTCTGGGGTTGCAGTCTACATGAGGGGAGGAATGCACAAAAATGTACTAGGAATTGTCTGAAGCATCTGAAACCGATCTGGATGCTATGGGAATTATAGATCATGCAATTAACTATCATACTCAATCAAAAGAACAAGAAAAAAGATGAAGAAAAATTGTGAAACTCCATTTCAAAGCTCTGGGCGCTTGTTTAAATGAAATTGAAGCGATTGGCTTTGTTCGGGGATCAGTGATGATAGGGGTGAGTCGAAATGGATGGTATATTGTCGTATACATGTTTGGAAGTGTTTCAGAGCCATGTGGGACTCGATCGGTGGCTATTTGAGCCCGTTCGTGTCTGAAGTGCATATATGTGCATGTTCGTCCCTGCATAGCCTCGGGGATTGTTTGCTGAGTGATTCTAGAAAAGTAAACAGAGCATACTCTAAAGCCTGAGGCTTTGAATTGACATTAGTGGCATTTTTATATTGTTTTTGTATTTTTTATTCTAGGTGGCACCCCTGATGCATCAGTAGATTACATAATGTAATGTTTGCGCGGTAGATAGATAAATAATAACAGTGCCAGCCACCTTCATGCCACATTATGGGTTATCTGTCACACACCACACCACATTATGTGTTGGTTTACATCTGCATAGTACATTGTTGTGGACACTTTGGTCATGTAGGCTCCACATGTATCTATGTGGGTTGTTCTTGCTATACATCTGCCGTCAGTGTCTATGTCAGTGTACATGTCTGTGCCTGAGACTTTCTGAGTCTCCACTCTTTTTTCTATAACATCCAACATTATGGGTGACCCATCACATGCTGCAGGCATTGCAATCTAGATGAAACTGGAAGATACACTGCACACATGTTGCCATAATATGCCAAAGAGAGCAGATTAAAAAAACATTTGAAAAGATATAAACCCTCGTCTGGATGCTTCTGAACTCATATAGGATTATAGTCTTGAGATAAACTTTGTTCAAAGAGCATCAAGCACTAGTTCATCAGATGGATTCTCTCAAAGCTCTACACCGCAGCAGGTGTACGCACCTGTTCCACATCATGTTAACTGATGTCGGCGACAACATAACACTCTCTGCCACTCGTGAAGGAAACAGATACCAAACTATCCATTTGCTAAGTTGCCTGGAATTATTCATTGAAGACTGGCATCAATCTGGATTACCACAGATGAGTAGGGATCTGCCAAGAGTCACACCCAACAGAAGCAGCCATGCTCAAAAGCCATTGTGAGTCGCAGTCGAAAAATAATGAAGCCTATAAGAAATTCAATTCTGTTGAAATTTATACCAAAAGCCAGGGTAACTGTGAGGCTCATTGTCCAATGTGTCTCCATCACCGCTAGCGGCCTCCTGATTTCGGCCAGGAGCGTGGGGCTAGAACCGGGAAAATGGCCTTTTCCGACCAAATACTATATTGACGCTAAGTGGGACGACCTCTCCGTGGTGCAAATAAAGTACGCATGCTGCGTCGCGAGCTGTGCTCAGAGGGCTGAGGCTGAGGCTTCAAACCCGGCGCGGTGCGAACGGCTCATTAAGAGTTTAACGGCGAGCTACCTATGTAGTGTTCGTAAGTGTCGCTACGTTATTCCTTCGAATTGCTGAATATCATACTTAGTGGACCCAGACTGAGCCGCTAACGCTAGCGACACATAAGAAGTGGTCCGGAAACTTTGGGAATTCAAAGTCAGCATCCAACAGCTGGCGCTGATACATACGGAGAAACTGGTATATTGCATAATTTTTTTGAAGAATTCTTAAGTTCGTCTTTCAGCGAAACGTCAATTTATTTTACTGAAAGGTATAGACAAACAAAGTTTTGGGGAATATCTTTGCATCCGCAATTGATAAAGTTGATCACACGTTCGGATGGAGTGAAGACACGATAAAGTCGCATCAGACAGATAATACCAAGTATGTGGTTCCCGACAGCTTTCAAAGGGAGAGTATTAGAGCCCCCCGAACCGAATCACGTAGCCCGCGGTGATGTCAGTTTCAACATCGTTGAGTTCCCAGATCCGAATCGAAGTACATCGAGCGTTCCTTCCCACATTCACTAAACGGTCCAAACGCTATTGTGAACTTGCGAAGATGAGAGTGGGCCGCTAGCCACAGATATGGCATGAAACGACCAATCCTTTAGTTGATGTCGTAACTCGGATTTCTAAATCATGGAAATACTACGGGTCAGTAATATTGTCACTCCTGAATAATTGTAGCGCGAATTATCACAGAGCAGGTGGAGATCGTGATCTATTGAAAGGAATCAGAATGCATGGAATAAAGTGCCTTTTCCTTTTACTCTGATTTTTCTGTTAGCTTACATTTATATTTGCTTCGGTGGGGGACACATATTGATCACACAATACTACCCTCCCATAGTGTGCACTATCCTTCGAATGTCAGGAAATCAAGGTCGAAACACAGCCTGTCAATAGTATATCCAATCACACCATAACCCCGATTCACACAAGTATATACAGTAGGCATGCTCGTTCGTAAATTGCCCGTGGATGACTCTCCTGGCCGCTTCCACTCCGTTGCCGTGAGCATTTCATCCAGCGATATGCATATCCGAAGTACGTCTATGCCACGTACATCCTTTCCTAATCTCTGTAGTTTTCAAAGAGGTCCCTAATCTTGGAGTGTCTTTGGAACTCCTCTGCGGGTACTGCCCTTGTGGGGAATAGGAATTTAATACTTATCGAAGAGGTGAGGTTGGGATCCCCCCTGTTAACTAATTTCCCTCTCTTCATCTCTAGGGATGGCTGCAGTAACAGTGGAAGGATTGTTTATATTATTGAAGAACTGTTAGGTGGACGTGGAAAGCCAGCTGAATATCTCTGGAGTTAAATATTTACCCTTCGGTGCTTTAAGTGCCGTGAGCGTTTCATCCAGTGATATGGATATCAGACAGACAGATTTCCACGAGAAACAGGTTGTTTTACAACATAAATTACAACAAGCAAAGCACAGCAGTAAAGGGGAGCAAACTAAACAAGACCGACTTATCATAGAAACAAGAATGACAGTATATTCAAATCAAGGGAATATATTCCCCAATGCTTGCTGAATCTCACGCATGCTAGGGCGGAGTGAGGCCTCCCCCCAGCAGCTTATGAGAAGTACCAACAGTCGTAGGCCACGCGAAATGTCACCGCTTCGCCGAAATAGGAGGAGAAACAGATCCCCAGAGACATCCCACGGTTCCCTTCCCCTCCGCACCTCGTTGAATAGCAGTGCTTCTGGAATTGACCTATGGGGAAGGTCTCCACTGAGGATCTACAACAGATAAATCAGATTCCAGAGGAGAAGATTCGTCTATAGTAAACGTACTTCAAGAACAGTGCTGGCGAATGCATACACATCGCTGGATAATGTGCTGACGGCCCCAGGCGTAAGGAGCTCTGGAGCACACCACCGCATAGAGAATCCCTCAAGGACACATGAAATCTCTTCTCCGTCCAAGGTCTCATCGATAGAATGGGTGAGACCGAAATCGATGACGCGAGCCTGATGGTCTTCGTCGATCATAACATTCGCCTGTTGATAAATTGTGGGTATATGCGCCGTTCCTCCAAGAACACCTAGACATGGGATGCAATCACTCACAGCCTTCACGTCTCCATGCACCATGCGCATGCTGTGCATATATGCGAGAGCATTCGCTACACCAGTAATCTAGGAACGACGAGTCGGCTGTGAGCACAAGGTAATCAAACAGGACGCACTATGCTGATATGATCCGCGTCCGGGTGTCGATGAAGATACTCAGTCGCAGTGCCATGCGAATACCAAGGCAGTGCCATGGCGGGAAGACCATTCCAGCAGGGGTACACTCCGTAGAGGGGTGCAATATTCTTGTGGTCCAACATTTTCCAGTTTGCAACCTCACGGTTGAACAACTGTGCACGAAGACAAATATGGAGGTCAGTTTGAGAAATAATTCAGAATATGCTGAGGAATACCAGCTGTAACACCTCTGATCTCTTTCCAAATGGACGCAAGACTTTGAGCGCGACCTGCAGATATGTGAGAATGTATGCTTAACAAAGGATTGGGCATGAAAGGGTACCGCTACAACGTCACCATTCATATTCATCTCAGCTTTCAGGACATTCGAGTGGCCACCCGCAACATACTTGCCAACCTCTGCTACCTTAATTGTCGACACTTTCTCCTCAGGTGTGTGGAGGAAACGACCAGGGATGGACGAACAATCGCAGTCACCTACTCCAAGCATAACTGGACAAGTATGAGACTGTTTGGACCTTTATGTCTGAAGGGGGAGAGGAGAATGAAGGGAACAGGACGGTACAGATGAGGACACAAATAACGACAAACATCATCGGCTGTTGCATAGGTTTCTAGAGAGGGATTTCCAGAGATCCTTGCGGTGGGAAGGCATGATGCATGTATTTGGAATTTGACACATTGCAAGATCTTGCTTCCTCGCATGAAGGCGGAGAATGACGATCTCCCCAATCCGGAAATTTGTATATCCTTCTTTCTTGCATGAGGCGGCGAAGGGTGATCTCCCCAATCCGGAAAAATATACGAGATAAGCACATCGTGTCTGGGAACGAGTTCCCGGGATTCAAACTCAGCTTGAGAGGATTTTTCGTTTTAGCGCGGGAGAAGCGGCTCAACTTCTTACCAGAAGCTGAGCCGTGAGTAACATGTTATATCCGCATAGAGAACAACCATTAATGGTCTTACTTCATTAACATCAGTTTAAGGATAGGGATAAGAAACAATTATAGGAACATCCTATTTTGTTCTGAATTTTTTCAAGTCAACAGAATTCATGGAAAATTTAACAATTTCTTTAGTTAGAAAGTTGTTCGATGTCTGCAGTGTGGCCGGCAGTCTCTGTTTATATACTTCAAACTGATTCATCTTGAACAACCCCAAAACCTCGGATTTTAAGATCTTCAGGGCTAAGAATAACTAACGTATATAGTGCTCCAAACATTACAGGGGAACAATACGTGTGCGGTGTTGCCAACAACTTAGATTAAAACAGGCAGGGTACAGCAGTGAAGCAGAGCAGACTAAACAAGACCGACCTATGCGATGAATTTAAGATGAACACCGATACTTTATTAACGACAAGTGGGCAGTACTCGGCCGATATGATCCGCATCTGTAGCTGTGCAAAGTACAAATAATGACAAACATTGGTTAACGAAGGGAGACCGCCGAGTAATCCGCCGAGTATTCGGGTGATGAAATTTTGGGGACAACGGGGTTGGTGTGGGAATGACACAAATAATGACACACATTGGTCAGACCACGCCGAGTATTCCGAGTATTCGGGTGATGAATATCGTCGTTTTTGCCTCTTTTGGGGACAACGAGTATGTATCATCGTCAAACTCTTGTCACGCGTGAATTATCAGTCAAATCACGTCTGCATGGAAAAGGCTTCGGCTGCCGAGATGACACGTACCGAATTAAGTTTTTAGAGACTTTAGCTGCGGACCTCCTTGTTATTGGCCCATTAACGAAGGAATAATCGTGATTATTGGGACCTGATAGTACAACGCGCATTCAGGCGCCCGCTGTGCTTAGTAAT
>QMFG01001001.1:0-12740 GCA_003314545.1 Ramaria sp. MG151 | reverse complement strand
AGCAAAGATATAGAGACTGTTCTGAGACTGTGGAGGTTATACTGCCTTGGATTCTGGAGAAATTTACAAGCGTACTTATAGTGAGAGCTAGCTAATAATTGTCCTTTGTGTTCCCAAGAAGAATATTGGGGCGATGGAGCGATTCTGGGATTGCAGACTATATGAGGGAAAGAATGCACAAAAAATGTACTAAAACATGTTTAAAATATCTGAAACTGATCGTGAGGTGGTAGGAGGTGTGGATCATGTGTTTCACTACTATACTGAGCCAAAAGAACAAGAAAAACAATAAGAGAAAATCCTGAAACTCCATTTTGAAGCTTTGGGCGCTTGCTTAAATGAAATTGAAGTGATCGGCTTCGTTTGTGGATCGGCGATGATAGGGGTGATTGGGAATGGAAATAAGAGTGTCGTAAGAGTTGGTAGAAGCGTTTCAAAGCCACGCGGGGCTCGATCGGTGGCTATTGAAGCCCGTTCGTGTCCGAAGCGCATATATGCACACGTTTGTCCCTGCATAGGCCGGTGATCGTTGGCCGAGTAGTCCTAGAAATGTAAACAGATTATATCCTAAGGCCTGAGGCCTTGGATTCTCATTAGTGAATGTTTTTATGCATTTTTATTGTTTTTATTCTATGCGGCGCTACTGATGCATCAGTAGATTACGTAATGTAGAGCCGCGCGATGAAAGAAATGGAATAATAAAATAACAAAGTTAGAGTAGATCAATCAAGTAGACGTGCAATAATTGAACTGGGGAACATACATGTGAATGTGCTACTTATATACTAGATGGTTCGGAGGCAAGAGCAAATGGGGAGGAGTCCATGGGGATTGGAAAGTAGCTAAGGTACATGTATGCTAATTAACGACCATAGAAAATAGAGAACAAGGGTTGGATGAAAATTGTGAATAAGAAAAAGATTTAACTAACTGGAAATAAATCCTGAAACTTGTTTCCGAATCGTGCATCTTTTCAGATAGAGGAACCCTTGTGTTACTTCTTCAAACAACCACCCTGAATGTCGGAGATGAACGTGTCAACATATTGAATTGTATATCCTGTCACCATAAGCTTTTAGAAGCATAGAATCAACCCTGATATTGAGTTCCTAGAAATAGATGGGGATAGTGATGGGGATAGTGTAGATGCTTCTTTTCTGAGGAAAGGATAATAACAGGACCTTGTCACGATCACAATCTAGGCCATTACATTGTTTCTCCTCCAAACCACAATCTCCGAATGCTTCCGAAAGCCTCCTTCAAAACTCCGAAACAATCCTTCCTCCATCCTTCACATATATTCAATCCGGTCACCCCATCTAGTTCACCAAGCACTCCAGTTGATGTTTAGTGAAACAATCACTGATCAGGTCCGATCATGGTTTTTTTTAGAAAGAACCACCCTGACTATCCCCATCACTATCCCCATCATTCACAATCAACTTATTGGTTGAGTCATTCATATTCAATCAAAGCTTGCGATGACATCTCATATTGTTAGGCTCTATGATATGAATGTTCTAGACCCTCAGGATCACCCTCCGAAGGATTTAGGGATGGCTAGCTCTACCCGAAGAGCCATGCGATTCGGAAACACATTTCAAGAGCTATTGTGGATCCGTTAATCTTTGTCTTCATTCACAATTTTCCTACTTGCCTTGTTCTTTGTTTTCTATGGTCTTTAATTAGTATACATGTACCTTAGCTACTTCCCAACCCTCACGGACCCTTTCCCATTCGCTCTCCCTTCCGAATGGTTTAGTATATAGCTAGCACATTCGCATGTATATTCTGTAGTTCAATTATTGTACGTCTACTTGATTGTTCTACTCAAACTTGCCAACTTGTCGTAAACTCACCTTGAACAACAACTTCACATTTTAGTGAGCACTTTAACTCTACTTATATTAATTCAAACACACTTCATAAGAATGTGAAATCATTGGCTGTGATTGACATGAACTGCAAAGTTCATTCGATCCATGAGATAGAATCCTTTTGGAATCTCTATCTCTTCGGAACAATGCATTTTATTTGCAAACATTCCGAAAGCCATTCACCTTTACTGTAGGATTTCTATTCACTTTCGAAAACCATTCTATTATCATTAGGAACCTTTCCGAACAAATTCACTAACACAACATTCATCCACATCTTTTGTCACTGAAATTTGAATTCTGACAGACCTGATCTATTGGTTGGGTCCTTGTGATGTTATCAGGGTGAATCATGGTGTTAAGGGTGACAGAATGTTGAATGGTTCATGTGTGATGAAATTGTTGATGGTTTGGATTCCGAAGAATCAATTCGGAAGGAGGTTGTTCGGATGGTTCGGAAGGTGGAGTAAGACACAAATCATGATCGTAACATGTGGGTCAGTGTTTGGATGTGGGGGAGGAGGAGGACCTGTGGGGAACACCTCATTATTTGGTAAGGTGGCAGGAAGAACTTGAGTGTCTCGGAGGGCATGGCTAGAAGTAGTGTTAAATAAGTCAGGATGAGAGGAAGGCCGAATATCCGATGGGCATGGACGAGGGGTGGACAAAGGTAACAGAGACCCATTCATCCTGCCTTCTTCCTATGCTGTCTTGCCTTTTTCAGTACAGGTTGATCGCCCATGGTCAGTGCTCCTGCAGTTATTACACTTGTGCTGGCACCCATGCATGCAGGGTGAAGCACACTTCCCTGTTTGGAAAGCAAAACATGTCTGTTTAGTGTTAGATGTAGCAGTAGACTGTGTAGCCAGTTTATTGGGTAGGGATTTTGGATTTCCATAGAGGTGTAGAGATGCCAGTTCACTGTCTATAACACACCAGCCTGAGTAGTCACCTTCGCACATTTCAGCCAAACGATGGTTGTGGAACATGAAATGATACTGCAGTACTGCAAACCAATCATAGCATGCGTAGATTTGGTACAGGATGCGGAGGTATTCAGAGCAGCCTAGAACCACTTGCTGGGTAGCTGCAATGTTCCCCAAAGCGATGATAAAATATTGCAGTATCTTGAAGTAGGTTACAAGAGGGTTGTATAGGCTACACAACAAGGGGTAGTTCTTTGGGGATGCGTCTCGTTCTTGTTGTGTGAACTCCCCTTCTTCTGAGATTTTGAAGGTTTTAGGTTTAGGGTGTTCTTTGACGGTAGCATCTAACTTGTATAAATGGCCAGGCCAGAACTCATGCTTTGCAATCGCAAGCCGCAGCGCAGACTCAACATGAGGGAAGGAGCGGTCGATGGACATACCTGAGGCGGGGTTTATTGAAATAGGAGGTATTAATGGCGCTGCTTGAGGAGACTGGAGCACCGGGGGCGGGGATGCAGCACGATATGGGGAGGAAGGAAGAGTGGTTTGTGGAGGCAGTGACATCGTCATGGATTGCAATTAGACTTGCTGTGCTTGCTGCATAAGGGAGAGCAGCTGCGACAGAGAATTTTCCAAGGAAGTGAGTTGCTGATCAGTTGTAACAGTCTCTTGCAAGGGAGGGAAGGGCGTTGAGGTAGAAGGAGCGTCCAGTTGTGGGGAGATCGGCACCGTAGCCTCAGGGGGAGGCCTAGCAGGGTGTTTATCATGAGAGCGAGTAGCAGGAGCATCAGTACCAGCTGCTGCCATTGCAGATAAGTGGTTTGATAAGATGGAATGGCTTGACAAAGATGGTGTGCTACTAATCTGTGAAAAAAGAAGGGGCTCAAGGCCTTTATGGCTATTGAGTGCAAGATATGTGAGAAAGACACAACATAGTCTAGAAGGGAAAGAATACCTATCGAGCGCAAGATATGTGAGAAAGACGCAATGAAGAGGTAGGAGAAAAACTAATCATATAAACACTATGAGAACAATAAGAGAAATTTGTGGAAGGGCCACACGCAATGTGGGATAGTCACGTGACTCGTGTCATAGACCCTGGACAACGCTGGCTTTGTCCACACCATGAAAAATGAAAAAGTGCCACATTCATGCAGGAATTACCAAAAAAAAATTATTTTTTTAAAATATATTTTGACCTTAAAGTTGCTACTAGTCACTCAGTTTTGTGTTTTTTTTTTCTAAAGTCTCTGCAACAAGTCTTAGCAAGCAATATACTAAACATATTTTAGAAGCTAAATTTGTATTTTATCCCTCTCCTAATATCTAGTAGCAATTTTGAAGAAAATGAGCTTCATGCTTATGTAAGGGGTGCCCGTTCCTGGTGACCTCTACCTTATCTCTCTGTTTGCTTGATCTCTCTACAACTATCTCTCTGATAGCAAATCGCCACCACCCATTCACTCTCAATTGAAAGAATCTATTGCACTCAAGTGTTATCTCAAATCTGTTAAGTTGTGCTGTTATCTCAATCAAAATTGTTTATGCAACTGTATGCAAACATTAGGTGCTGACAGATTACCCCTGCACCAGCGCTTTCCCCGCATCAGTATTAATACTCGCTTATATATCAAACTAGTGCCCTCTTGAGTGCGTCCAATATACAAGGTTCAAAATTACAATAAAATTACAGAAAATATATGAAAATATTTCTTGCTCTTTCTATATTAATGTCAAGGACATGCCCCATATTTTAATGAGCCAGAGCCAGTGGGAAACAGTACCAAAATACACCTCTCGCTTATTGAAACTTGGTGTTCCCAATAACAAAGAGCCCCTATATGATTTCTCAATCAGTAGGAGGCGTGCTGGTGAATACAGCACTGTGGGAGATGGCAGGACTTGTGGCGGGAAGTGTTAATAGTTGATCATACTTTTTTATGTATGTAAGCCGGTGCGGCGGAAACATGTGATACGGATTTGTTGCCAACTTAGCAGATGGTTTCCCTATAATTTCAGCATTGGTATGAAGTTAATGATGTTAGTTGGCTATTGAATTTCAGAAGATCAATGAAATTGAGGGTCCAAAGATTACAAGAGTCACAGTATGCATTGTGCAGGTTGACCCTGCTGAGTCTTGTCGGGAATTGATTGTAGGTAGCACCGTTAGCATCCACCAATTCATCGCTTTGCACAGTGAAAACCTCGAATCAGCTGCGTAGGCACGTTGTTCTCTCATTTTCGAGGATATGTTAGTGTACGACTAGTCTTAATCAAGAATCTCTTCGCCGTGACACTCTTAGCCCTCCTTAGAAAAAGGCACCCCTTTCAGCAGTATTCGATGTCTCTCAACCAGGTCAGAGGTAACAGTCAATGGATTCCTCTACTATGTACAGTATCCTTTGAATTGTATGTTTCCCCGCAGTGTTTTACTCGTGGGGCTGCTTTGTGGATCAAGCCTTTCCTCTTGTGGATGCTATTCCAGATGCTGCCTTGACACAAGGATGGTTGTAAGTCTTCTTCATCTATGTCACTTTAATTTGTTTCCGTGACCATAGCAATCACCTCTCCATATACAAATCGCCTAATTATAAGACGAGTTTAGATAATAGTGGAGTGTGTAAGCAGAATGCACACCAATTTCTAATTACTATAAACTGATGCCACCTCCGGTCGATCTACGGGAAGATAGCTGAACTTGTATTATTGCTCTTCAGGAAGGGCTCGCACCTTTCGGGATGGGTGGTCGAAGAGAATATGAAGGGTAGGTGGGACTCCAGCTTCATGTAATTCTTTCCCTCTGGCTGCTGCGCACCGCGCTACTTTTATATAAGACTAAGCTCCCAAGTTCGCATTAAATAATACAGGCCCGCGTCTATATCTTAAAGAAAAGCATTAAGCTTCTTCAATCTGCCCTGTGATCGATATCAGCTTGTCGGAATCCAACGGCCGCCTCGATCAAAAATGAAAATGAAAAGTATACTCACTCGAATTTCGTGACTCTTCCGCAGCAGATGTACTCTCCAACTCTCCTCTCCCAAACTCCCTCCCGCCCAAGGAAATTCATCGAAGTCGATGGGTTCGGTAGACGAATGTCGCTGCTGGAGCACAATTTCTTCCAATGAAGAGATCCCAGTGTCAAGAGTCTCGGTGACACTCCAATCACCAAATTCATCCATAACGGCATTGTGATTTATCGCGTAGCTGCACAGAAACTTGCTATGCGTTAAGGAGAGTTGATGCTGCCGTTGGGATGTACAGTCCTCTCTAGGAGGTCCAAATGAATGCGACAGATGATGATAACAGATAGGCTATATTCAGTATCAGCCAAGTGGCACAATGTTTCTGAGGAAATGCTCTCACTTGTCATGTATGGGACAAGAACCTGAGCAATGGTAGGCTGTTGGGATAAATCCAGTTCAATTTCGAGAAATGGCTAGCGAAGGATTCACTCGTAGGACCTGTATAATCATTTTATCAGAAAACCTCGTGAAAAACAAGGAGAAGAATACTTTTGTTCCGATTGTAGCCGTTAGTGATATTGTGAGCACGAATCTGGCAAAATACTTGATGTCACTTTGAACTACAACAATCTTAAAGCATATACCCATATCGCACGACACCTGGATTATTTTTAGCATTATAAAGGATAAAATGGAATTACTTACCTTGTTCGACCAGAAACGACTTCAGCGCAAAGCGAACTCGAAGGAGCAGAAGGCCAAATTGTTCAGTAGGTGAAACTTAGGTAGCTCCCAGTATCAGAATATGCGAAGGATCCTGATGGATGAGACACCTTGCTTCAGTTTCCGTATATTTTCTTCTTGCGTCAGCCAGCCTTCAACAGCCAGAAATAGAACGCGGATGCACCCAAGCACCGATAGCTAGCGAATATCATGATCTTGACCTCAGCAATGAATTGTCTGCAGAAGCAGAAGCAGCACCATATTCTGATCAACAATGCTTCCACTGGACAGAGTAACTTGCAGAGTTGCTCAGGTCCATGAAAAGAATGATAGATTTACCACAGAGGATGCTGGTTACCACAGCGACTCATCTGCCAATGTCCTGTAGCATACCTTGTGGACAAACCATTCCAAAATCCAATCTTCAAACTAACTATCATACCTGACCCTGGAATTCCACACTCTTATCGAGATGATGCCACTAAATGCTGTAGTGAGACGACACCGTTAGAAAAATGGGAGGACAGATGGGGGATTGAAGACTCTGGAAATAGTAAAGAGACCTCTTTTCTTTTGCCGTTGGAAATATCAAGCCTCGATAGCCACGAGAAATAGCCACAGGAAGTTAAGAGGGGGCAGTGCGCACATGGCAGGTTTCGCCCGAACAGGCTGTACACGAATCATCCCTTTCTGAAAACTGGTTCCTGGCCTTCGGTACCTTGCGGCAGCAAAAGAGCAGTCATCGGAGAATGCGGAGAAAGAATGCTCGGCTATCGTTTGTCTATTGTGGCTGTAGGAGTCTGATGTGCCTGCCAGGAAAAATCTCGCTTGCGATCGCCGCGGACGGCTGTGCCATTACCAGATGCTATGCCAAATGTTTTGCCAAAGCGCTGTTCCGCAACATGTCGTCTGTGGCGTCCCCCAGAGCAGAACCTGAACTTTCTCCATTCCGAATCTTCATACACACATGATCAGCCCACAAACAGAGAGATGGGGGAACGTAAAGCGAGTTCACTCTTTTGGTGTTTACATTCATCTCAGTCCTGATATTTCATTGAAGAAACATGTTCGCTCTGATCATCGGGATCGACGGTTATTTGCACGAACCAAAACTCAACGGAGCCGTCGCTGATTCGGAGAGGTTTAAATCGTTCCTCATAAACGATGTCAAAGTCCAGAAAGACAGGATAATTGCTTTACGCGACACAGAAGCGACCAGGGAAGGAATCGTTGGCGCCTTTCGTGCACTTTGGGAGTGCAAATCCATCCAACACAACGATCCTATTCTTATATTTTATGCCGGTCATGGCTGCGAGATACCCCGACCTAAAGACTGGGAAGTTGGTGACCACGCAATGATACAGGCAATATGTCCAATTGACATGAAACAAGAAGATTCATCAAGTAAAGCCGTCTATCCCATCCCAGATCTCACCATAGCAGCCTGGCTCAATCTGCTCTCTTATAAGAAAGGTCATAATATTGTAAGTGATCATAGAGGCACATTCACCCACCTGAAGCTTTTTCGCTCCAGACCGTCATTCTTGACTGTTGTCATTCTGCGGGTGTCACACGGGTTCCAGAGGAAGGTGCACGGTACATTGAGTTCGATGGGGGATTCCCTCCTGCCTTGGAAGAAGAATTTGCCGATGCTCTCCAGATTTCCGGTGGGGTCCCGATGAGCTACGTAAACCAACACTCTCGCTCGCACGTCCTTCTGGCGGCTTGTAGCACCACAGAGCTTGCAAAAGAAGTGGACGGAAAGGGTTTATTCACCACGGAACTTCTTAGGGCTCTGAAGGAGGAACAAGAAGTAGATCAGTTGTCCTTCCTTGAATTTACAGGGCGCTTGCGGACACTTACAAGGTAAGCCAGCCCATCTCGAATTATTTCTGCTCATTTCTTTTCCCAAGAGTAGGAGAAATAAAATACTTCAAACCCCACAGTGCTACGGACATTTCAAGGATCGCATTATTTTCAGCAGTCTTCTAAAACTCGGTTCGCAAGTGTTTCCCGTCTCCTGGGACTATGAAACCAAGATCTATCGCATCGAGGCTGGACTTTTCCAAGGTGTCGACTCTGGTTCCATTTTTGACATGTATGAAACGGCTACCGTTGGAACTATGACAAGCCAGCCTCTCTGTACACTTATTGCACAAAGGGTGTATCCCTTTCACGCGTTCGCGGTTATCA
The DNA here is from genome assembly GCA_003314545.1 of Ramaria sp. MG151. Taxonomy (NCBI): domain Eukaryota; kingdom Fungi; phylum Basidiomycota; class Agaricomycetes; order Gomphales; family Gomphaceae; genus Ramaria; species Ramaria sp. MG151. The sequence continues at coordinate 4,058 of QMFG01001001.1, read as the reverse complement.
ATGAGGCTAATGTAAGGTTGTCTGGGGTGCCCCGAGTCGTGCGCCAGGTATGCAGCGGAAACCGACTGAAAGTGCACTTCACATCCGCAGTCCTGGTTGTGGTCGATCGGGACAAGGTGCTCCATCTTCATGACTTGCATCGCAAAGTTGAAGTCGAGCATGACGCAGCGGGCGCCGATTTCATTGTCGACATCGCCAACGAAGGTGAGGTGGTTTTCATCACTAATCTCAAGGCCGTAACAGACCATGGCTTCACGCGGCTTCCAAAACTCGTGCGAGCGGGCGTGGAGAGTGTTCATCGCGTGCTTCTCGCTGCATCTCGTTGGAAACACTACCTCGGAGTCTCGTGCGACTCCCCTTTGGCCCAAAACATTAAAGTAGAACTCTTTCTGCTGGAAGAAAACTATGATTCTATGCGTCTCATTGCGAAACCGAAGGGTAAACCTTTGAATGATGGGAATGACATCGTCCACGTTGATGTCAAGGGCAGTTATAGCAGCAACTACTATGGGATGAAAATTACGAATAACACAGCGATAGACCTTCATTTTTCTATGATGGCGTTTGATATAGGCGACCTTGATATTAGTATGTGTGCCTAATTTCTACGCTACTTGTCGCTGTTTCATTGACAAGTCATCTTTCAGCCTCCACTATCTGTGGATCCATTGGGGTACAATCTAGAGGGAATGCTGATCCAGCTTTGTGCTCAATGAAATCCCTCCCCATCGGATATGGCAACGGTGGAGGATTACCATTTACCTTTCGATTACCCGAAGGCGGGATCAACGTGACAATCTTGAAAATGTATTTCACTACCAGTCCGATGGACGTTAAGTGGCTCGAACAGGCGACACCTTTCACGGTCTTGCGGGAAGACCGTGCATTGCGGAGAGATGAAGCGGCATGGAGACAGTTAAACGCATCTACGACTCTTATAGAGTTCACAAAATTGTTCACCATCGTGCAGCATGCACATCCGTCGATATAGAAACATGTTTTTGATAATACGTAGCATGTGGCCAGTAATAATTCGGAGTGACAAACTGTAATATATGTTAAACACATTTTAGTACGTGAATAACATTTAAGCATAGGAGTATATTATTTAAGTGTCTGAGTTTTTAATGCTCAAAATCTCCTTATATGACCACTTGTTTTAAAGTTTCCAGAGCCAATGCTCAGATCTAGGACTTGAATCTGTTTGCTCCAGTACAGACTACCAAATACTGAGCTACAAGAAGGCTGAAGAAAAACTTGAAAAAGTGGTTGAATTGAATCATAATATCCTTGATCAGGAAAACTAGAACAAATCTCATATATTTTCACCGGTGATCTATGGAAAACTCTGGAAATACCCTGGCCAAATATTAAATTTCTACAAGTTTCTGCAGGTTAGAACCATATAGTAGCATTGAACAATTTTCAATTTTTTCTTCAGATTTTCCAGAAAACACTTTCCTATGTTGATTTCTGGGTATTTTAATCATATTCTGTTTTCATTTTAATACAAGTTCCTTTGGGTTCAAAACAGGATCCCAATATACAAGTGAAGTAATCTCAGAATGCACCTCCGCAACAGCATGGTTGAAGGCTGGAGACAGAAGAGTTTTTTTATTATTATAAAATATAACTTTAATTATTTTTGTTTTGGGTTTTCTAAGCCATAAAAGTTTGGGCAGCACACATCTTCTGCGTTAGCCAATAAAATACTTGGTGATCCCAATTGGTTTGCTACCTGGTGCTTCCGAATCCCGAAGCATTTCAGGGCAATTCTACTCTGTGGTACACTCTTGGTACATGACACCACTGATGTCGGGGTGGGTGCAACACTGGTAAGCAGAATGACGCAAATCGTTTTTTGTTTCGCCGACTAACAACATTAATGAAACTAGGCTGGGTGAGGACTCCTGGACGCGCGAGATGGCAACCAAGAGCGTACGAGGAAAGTCTTGAAATAATTCGAGTGCCATTTCACATTAGTCACTTGCTTTGCGATTTCTCGCCATTACCCACGCTCAAGCCAAATAGTGTTTGATCCTGGATTAGCGCCGTCGGAATTTCAAACAGAGAGGATTGCTTGTCTTGAAGACAATAAAGTTTTAATCTACCTCGACAATCTCATTGCCCAAGCCCGTAGCATCTGGGCGTGTTTGTGATGTGAGCCATGCGAAATTTACCTACGCAGAAGATGTCACCGTTAAACTAGCATACGCCATTTAATCCATTCAACCGCTGTATTCTTCCATCTTCACTACCCACCTCACAGTGTGTACACCGAGTCACATAAATTAATGCACAGCTCAATCCATCATGCCGTTCGACTACGTGAAAATAGAATATATGTTCTCTCTCCAGCCCGGAAGCACTGCTGCAGTGGAAGGCTGTCCGATCCTTTTGATGTCAGCTAAGTTACCTTAGTGTGGAAATTAGGACTGCACGTCATTTTACGCTGATCTTGAACGTTCCGAGAGCCCATTTCTTCTGTTTAAAAGGTCATATCTCTCTCACAGATACAATATGAGGTGTGTTCTCCATAGAGCCCATAGCACAAATTGAGTGTTGTGATACAAGATAGTGTAGTTCCCGATTTCTTATGAAGGCCCCCTTCCCAAACTCGTTCCACGCACCGGTACCATTCTAGTGTTATGAACCTACTTCGACGCTCAAAACCAATCATAAGATTCCTTTCACCGGTGATGTCGTTGGCATATTCGAATCACGCATAGCTCCGTAGATCTCCGGGTTGCAAACGAAAGACCAAGTGAGTGGAACAGGAAGGTTATTAAAAAGCAACTGACACAAGTACCTGACTGACACAGCTGGAAATTCGCTCCCATGTGCTCAAGGACATTCACCGTGATTATTAACTGACATGCTCAATAGCATGCAACCTATACAGTTTGTGTGGTGCCCATTCAGATAGTGAATTATGGTTTAGGTTTCCAGTTATCGTTACATCATGATTCACAGATTACCACTGACTTCTGTAGGCCTTTAAAGCTTGCTGTATCTTGGCTTTTCATACACTCATGTCTTTCCAACCCCCCAGCAAGGCTCAGTTTTTTATCCACCCATGTCTCTTCAATTTCCCAAGCAAGACCTGATGGAAGGTCTGTCTTGACCTTGATGTATGTTCTCTATGACTAGTGACAAGTAATATAGACCACTCCTGGTACCCTCTCCCTTCCAGAAGCTCTGCAGCCACTACAGGAAACTGGCACACCTATGCTCTCATGAACAGGGCAGGATCAGGATTTGCTTGGGGTACGTTGATCTTTATAATATGATTCACATGTTACTGCTCACAATTTATTCTTCAGGCCCAGATCCCACTCAGTATGCTCCTATCTCCCTTGGTTCAATCCCAGACTCCAGTTTGTATTCTACTTGTATTTCACTGTATATTTGATAGCCATACTGAGTTTACTTTACTCAAATCTACTATCTCATCATGAACTATCTTGACAAAAAGTCTCTGTATGAACCATCTTTAAGTGAGTACACATATATTATTGTTAACAGTATAGAAAGCTTTTGAACAATATAATCATGTTGACTGTGACCAACATGTGCTTGTGAAAGCCATTTTGATCATGGGATACAAGTCCTTCAGAAGAACTATCTCCTTAGAACAATGCATACCTTTGCAAACATTCTGAAAATCATTTGCTTTTACTGTAGGATTACTATTCACTTCCAAACAACTATTCCTTTATCAGTAACAACCTCTACATTTGTTTTACCAACATTGCACTTATCCATAACTCTTATTACTTATAATTTGATTCTGACAGACAGTAGGGGAGATCTGGGATGAGAAACACAGAAATTAGGAGAAGATGTTGGTTTACGTTTGCGTAGTACGTTGTTGTGGACGCTTTGGTCATGTAGGCTCCACTTGTATCTACGTGGCTTGTTTCTTGCTATACATCCGCCGTCAGTGTCAGTGTCAGTGTATGTGTCTGTGTTTGAGACTTTCTGAGTCTCTACTCTTTCTCTATAACATCCAACAGGTTATGGGCCCCGGCCTAGCCTAAATACCACCAGAAGCTCGT
>QMFG01000993.1:0-15928 GCA_003314545.1 Ramaria sp. MG151 | reverse complement strand
ACTAGAATTGCAACTTACTATTTCTCTGATACCCTCTCACAAAACTGAGTCAATGGGCCCTTGATTTAAATTGCCCATATCTTCATCACCCCTGATTGGAATTACATAATTTTTAATAGTTGCATAGCCCTGATCATATTCTTTCTTTGATGCACCAACACCTTTGTCATATATGTTTTACATTCAAAGCTATTCAATGAATAGTCCAAAAGCACCAAACATTGACTCAGTTTTGTGAGTCACTGTAGATGATGTGTCTGAATCTTTTCAGCTCTGACAAATTCAATGTCAATGAACATTCCTGTTGCTCCACTGTCAAGTGTCAAGACCATAGGCCATTTGTTCTGGCCGAGCCACTTACTCCAGTGGGTGGCTGTCACGATCACAATATGGACACCTCACCTACATAATTGTCCTTCCGAACCAATCCTTCCGAATGGATCTTCCGAATTCCGAATTACCCTTGTATTGATGTTTCACATACATTTGATCCGGTCACCCACTGCAATTCAGGAAACCCTCCATGAAGTTTAGTGAAACAATCAATAATCAGGTCCGATCATAATCTTTTCTGGAAAAGAAGCACCATGACTATCCCCATGACTATCCCCATCTTTTCCAATGAACTCATTAATTGAGTTGTTTCTATTGTGTGGAAGCTTGCGATGACATTCCATATCATTATGTTCTATGGTATGAATGTTCTAGACCCTCAGGATGACCCTCCGAAGGATTTAGGGACGGTTAGTTCTACCAAAGAGCCATGCAATTCGGAAACATGTTTCAAGAGTTATTATGGGTCCGTTAATCTTTTCTCTTCATTCACAATTTTCCTACCACCCTTTTTCTTTGTTTCCTATGGCCTTTAATTAGTATACATGTACCTTGACTACCTCCTAACCATCACGGACTCATTCCCATTTGCTCTTTCTTCCGAATGGTTCAGTATATAAGCTAGCACATTCGCATGTACATTCCCTAGTTCAATTATCATATGTCAACTTGATTTTCTACTCACACTTGCCAAACTCGTTCCCAACTCAACTTCACCAACAACTGCCTATTTTTTGAGTAAGCCCTTCAATTCAACTTTTATTAGTTAAATCCACTCCAAAGAATGTAAGATCATTGACTGTGATCGACATGAACTGCAAAGTTCATTCGATTCACGAGATAGAACCCTTTCGGAATCTCTGTCTCTTCGGAACTATGCACTTTATTCGCAAACATTCCGAAAGTCTTTCGCTTTTACTGTAGGATTTCCATTTACTTTCCAAAACCACTCTATTACTATTAGGGATGTTTCCGAACACATTTACTAATCCACAACATCTATTGCTATTATTTGGATTCTGACAGTGGCCATCTATGACCGGCATTTTCTATTCCATCGTACCGCTTTCTATTTTTCCCTTCCATACTATATAACTAAGTAGCTAGAATACTCTAGGACTTCAGTGCTTCGTGACGAAGACTGAAGTGAGTAGAATTTCCCTTGTTCCAACAAGTACTTACTTATCTTCTGTGATACAGTTCTTGTTCTTAGATAGCTGCTCCACAATAGAGAGTGCTTCATGATGAAGACTGAATTCTTGTTCTTAGTTTAACATCAAGGAGTGATTCAATTGCTAAGGGGTAACCTGTGTCAACTGAATGGATTTTCAGAGGAACCTTTGTACACCAATGAGTATCAGCTGCATGGACATAGATCTGGGGTTGAGTTTCTTGCTCAGGGGTTGAGGTAAGAGGTAGGATTTTTGGTGTGACTCGGTTGGTTTCAGTTTGGTCTGGAGTGGGGGATAGATGGAGGATATCATTTGTGATCCCTACTGTACATGTTTCAAGAACTGAGAGCTGATTCATCAAGTGGGGTATGGCTTTCACTGCCAATGGGGCTAAAAATCCTTTCCTGTTTTCTCCATTGGGGTTGATGTATTATCCTTAGGAGAAACACTCTGAGCATCCAAGGCTGCTTTGACCGACTTGGAGATCATGTCTGCAAGGCTGGACTCAGTCCAGTTGCCACAAATATATTCCTTTTTAGGCTCAGGACAGTTTGGGGATATATGGCCTCATGTACCACAGTTGTAGCATGTGCAATTCTCAATGTGGTGCTTACAAGAGTCTATATCCATAGACTGCACACCATCATCCTGTGGAGTAGCTATAGTAGGGTTGGTGACTGTTGGAGTACTGTGGATTCAAGCAGGAGTGGAGTGAGTGGAAGAGTGAGAAATCTGTGCCTTTTTGAGAGGCAATGGTGGTTGCAATCAATCTGGTGGGGAGCTTCCTTCCAGGCCTTAAGATCAGCTGGGAATGATGGTTGAGCATGAATCTTATCTAAGATTGCTGTTGGAAGGCTGCAGGTAAAGGCATCCTCAAGCACAGGTCCATTGAAGGCTATCCTACCAGCAAGGATCTCTAACTGAGCAATATACTCATCTGCAGACATCCCAGGGGACATCTTGAGGTCATGGAGGTTGTTACAGGCTGTCTGGGCGAGATCCGGGTCTCCAAAGGCTTCCTTGATTTGGCAGGTGAACACCTCTAGAGTAGATATTGCCAATGTACCATCAATGATCACATCCATCTCATTTTGGGCCCAGGTTTGAGCTGAACCACCTGTCATGAAAGAGAGGATATATAGGATTTTGGTTTGTTCATTGGGGAAGGATGTTGGTTGTATGGCAATAGAGAGTCTGATTGCATGAAGAAAACCTTCTGTTTCTGCCCTATCACCACTAAATATCTCTGGGTCAGCTGCCTTTATGGAGAGAGCTGGAGCAGTGGTAGTGATTATAGTAGGGGCAGGAGTAGGAGTGGTTGGTGCAACAGGTGCAGGGATAACAATGTTTTCAGCAGCAGCTTGAGCAGCTGCAGTAGTGGTCTGAACTATTGTGCCTTCTATGTTACTGGTATAGTTTTGGAGGCCCTGATTCTGTATGAGGAGGTGCTGAATTTGTTGTTGTTGGTTGTTCACAGAAAGGCACCATTTTCTCCCAGTGAGTTCCAATAGACTTCAGGAAGTTGATCAGACATAATGTGATTTGAAGGAAGTATGTGTGAAGTGTGGGGTCATCCTATGAGCTTGATCTTCTGTGAGGGCAACACTGGATGACAAGGCCACAACCAAAGATGCTCAAGGATAAGAGAGCTGATAGAAGAACAATGCCCAGCTGGTGTGGATATCCGGTATATAGCTTGCTACTACTAAATACATGATACTCACCTGGTACAGCAGATATCCTCAGAGATCAAGCTGAGGAGAAGCATCATATCAGATGAAACCCTAAGCCCTAGTGGGTGCTTATTACATAATTGGAGCAGACATGGAAAATGAAATAGGAGAACACTGACACCCAGGAGTCCTCCAGAAGCCCTTCATTATTACTATTCCTGTTCCCTTGTATCATTCTATTATTGCCTCCATCTCTATGTTATGGAATACAAAACACATTTCACTTATATTAGTTATCCAAACCTGATCCCCAAAACCCTTAGTACATCAGCCCAAAACTCCCTTGTATATTCCTCAGTTCTGATATCAACTTAATACACTCCATTCTCTCACTCTCTCTACACTACCACCTGCAATAAGCTCCAGCTCATCTAGGTCCTCCAGTTACTCAGACATCCCAAAATACAGGGACAGAATGCTGAGTCAGTGCAACATATAAGTTGAAGCCAAGTCCCTCCAATCTGCCCGGAAGTCTACCAGAACCTCTGGAACCCCAGTATATGCTAAGTAACACTCCCCAGAAATCACATCATCACCCCCAGAACATCATTTATCATAAGTAACAACCCACCATTTAATATGTATTCATCCCAAGACTTTTGTTTGAGATAGTTTACAACAAGATAACAAGTTTGAGTAAAGCAAACAAGTAGATGTACAATAATTGAACTAAGGAACATACATATGAAGATGCTACCTATATACCAAATGGTTTGGAAGGGAGAGTGAATAGGAAAGAGTCCATGAGGGTTAGAAGGAGGGTAAGGTACATGTATGCTAATTAAAAGTGATAGGGATGAAAGAACAAGGGAGGTAGGAAAATTGTGAATGGAGAAAAAAAATAATAGACCAGAAATACATCCTGAAACATGTTTTCAAATTGCATAGCTCTTTGGATATGGACATCATTATGCTAATCCTTCAGATGCTGATCCTGAGTGTTGGGAACCCTTATACCATTGAGTCTAATGGTATTGCTAGTTATTCTAAGCTTTGGGAGAGTAGAATCAGCTCAGATTAGTTTCTTGGAAAAGATGGAGATAGTCAGGGTGCTTCTTTCTAAGAAAAGATTGTGATCAGAGCCTAGTTATTGATTGTTTCACTAAACCTCAATAGAGTGAGTCAGGTAACTTGATGGGTGATGAGTTGTTGAGTGTAAATGTCTGGATCAAGGTGTTGATGGTTTGGATTCCAAATGAAGCCTTTGGAAGAAAGATGACAGTGGTGAAAAGGCCCAAAATATGATTGTGACATGCAGCTATATGGGTGTTCAAGTATAATGTTAGAACTCACTCCAAGCCCAAGCCCTGAGCCTTCAGACCTTTGGGCCCAAAGCTCCATTTGTCTCAAACTCATTTCATGTCTATTCCTGTTCACATTTGATCTTTGCTCATTATTAGTTTACAACCCTGACCTCAGTCATTCAGTCCCTGATCCCTGTTTCTCTTTGTATATAAATTGCTAGTTCTTATACACTAAACCTCAGGTCTGATATCAATTAAGATACCCTGATAGATATGCTCTCTTCCCTTGATCTCTATGCTCCATCTACTAAGGTTTCACCTGATCTTAGGTGACCTTGGATCTCATCTGAAATACAGGGATAGGATGCTGAGTGTCAGAATCAAAATAATAGCAAGAAATGTTGTGGATGAATGTTATGTTAGTAAAAGTATTTGGAAATATTCCTAATGATAACCGAATGGATTTGGAAAGTGAATGGAAACCTACAGTAAAAGCAAATGACTTTTGGAACATCTGCGAATGAAGTGCATAGTTCCGAAGAGACAGAGGTTCCGAAAGGATTCTATCTCGTGAATCGAATGAACTTTGCAGTTCATGTCGATTACAGCCAATGATCTTACATTCTTTGAAGTGGATTTAACTAATAAAAGTTGAATTGGAGTGCTTACTCAAAAATATAAAGTTGTTGGTGAAGTTGAGTTGGGAGCGAGTTTGGCAAGTGTGAGTAGAAAATCAAGTTGACATACAATAATTGAACTAAGGAATGTACATGCGAATGTGCTAGCTATATACTGAACCGTTCGGATGAAAGAGCGAATGGGAATGAGTCCGTGATGGTTCGAAAGTGGCCAAGGTACATGTATACTAATTAAAGGCCATAGGAAACAAAGAACAAGGGTGGTGGGAAAATTGTGAATGAAGAAAAAGATTAACAGACCCACAATAACTCTTGAAACATGTTTCCGAATCACATGGCTCTTCGGGTAGAACTAACCGTCCCTAAATCCTTCGGAGGGTTATCCTGAGGGTCTAGAACATTCATATCATGGAACATGATGATATGGAATGTCCTCGCAAGCTTCCACATAATAGAAATAACTCAATCAATGAGTTCATTGGAAAGGATGGGGATAGTGATGGGGATAGCCAGGGTGCTTCTTTTCCAGAAAACATTATGATCAGACCTGGTTATTGATTGTTTCACTAAACACTTCATGGAGTTATTCCTGAACTGGATTGGGTGACCGGATCAAATGTATGTGAAGCATTGATGCAAGGGTGATTCGGAATTCGGAAGATCCATTTGGAAGGATTGGTTCGGAAGGACAAAGATATAGGTGAGGTGTCCATATTGTGATCGTGACACTGAGTTGGTACAGCATATAAACTGAAGCCAAGTCCTGTCAGATCTGACTGCTGAACCTTGGCCCACCTTGGCATAGGACCACCAAACCTTGGTTGACTCAATTATTGAGCTCTATTTGAATATACATTCCAGTTCTTAACATACAATCTACTTGTAATATTGCATTATGATACTGATTATTGGATATTCTGGAGTCTAATTTCTTAATTGTTTTTCTTGTTAAAATAGTTTGTGTTATAAATGATTCAAAGTTTAATTAAATTCTAAACAATTAGATTGAACACCAAAATTTTGTCTAATTCTCAGGATCTAAAACAGTATCACTGGAGATATAGAAGAGCTTTTTGTTTGTAAAATATTGAAAAGACACTTTAAGCCAAAGCATTATGGAAACTTTTTCTTGCTGGTAATCTTGTAATGAAATTATAAGAAAATTCAGAAGAGTTCTTTATAATTTTTTTTTCCAAAAAATATCAAAATCATCTTGGGGGGGAATACTTTTGTAAAAACATTTTGGTCTGCTTCTATTTTTTTGACTAAAAAAGATATTTTTTTACTTTTTTAGTTAGCCATGGCTTCAGAGCATGGAGAATGGTAGGTTATCAGGAGTTGATAGGCTATGGGTAGTCGGAACTAAACCGAAAAACTTGAAAATTTCGCTTTTCAACTCTATTTCATACTTTTCGTATACCCTGTAATGAGGCACATTGACAAAGTTATTGTTCTTGTGTCTAAGCTCTGTTCTCAGGGTAACAGTTCTAAGGTGCAAGGCACAAAGGGCAGGGTGCGTGAAACTTATGTAATCTAAATAGGAACTGGGGAATAGTTGCCGCCCCGGCCATGTCAAAGGGAGAACCGACTTCCCAGGATGACATAATTATACTCAAGAGCTTTCGGTTCTCAGCGCTTAGTATTTGTGGATCACGACGCTTGTCAGCGCCCGCAGCCCGCAGTTAGTATAAGAGACTTCTTAAGCTGGTCTTACTCCTCCGTTTCGTACACCGTCCTTTACGCCATGTTAATCTCGTTGTTCTGTCTCCATGCAGTCTCATCTTTTCTATCGGTCACTCACGCTTCAGCCGTATTACCCCGCGAAGGCCCATTTGTGACCGTTCCTTTGCAGCGAAGATCTCCAACTTTGGGTAAACCCGCAACAGCGGAGGATTTTGCCGCGATGGCACAGCGCCTCCGTGACAAGTACGGTATCCCAAGACGATCCCTCGACCGACGACAGGGAACAAGCCCCGTACCTATTACTGATGAGAATTCCGACTCTTCCTACTCTGGCGAAATAAGCATTGGTTCTCCTGGTGCGCCGCCAAACTTCCCATCTTGCTATTTAGTCCTCATTTGGTTTGTCAGCTCAAACCTTCAATGTTATCCTGGATACAGGTTCCAGTGATCTATGGGTTGCCTCTACTCAGTGCAAGCAGGGCTGTAGTCAAGCTAGAGGGACATTCGACCCAACGACGTCCAGCACCTTCAAAAATGGAAACCAGCCTGTCAGTATCACTTATGGTAGTGGATCCGTGGCTGGGACTATTGCCACCGATACAGTCACCATGGGCAGTTTCACAGTGCAGTCCCAAACCTTTGGTGAACACCGCATAAAATTTCTTCCTCAGCATTTCTAAGTGTTACGTTCAGTTGTTGCACAGCAGGTGTCTGCAGGTCTGCTGGATCAAACACTTTCGGGCCTCATAGGTTTAGGATACAAGTCTATCGCCAATACCGGGTACGTCTTGTGGACCACCCTATGGTGGGTAGCAAAAGTTGACCAAGTCAAACAAGAGCGACTCCATTGGTTCAAGAGCTTGCCAGTGGCAGCTCGTTTTCTTCGCCTGTGATGGCTTTCTATCTTGAACGGTATGTCATGTTGTTGTCAAAGCGCCTATCAGCCACATCATCATCATCTTGGTCTTCAGACATCTCAATGATCCGACTGCGGCTCAGCAGACGTCTGGTGGTGTCATGACCCTGGGAAACACCAACAGCACTCTGTTCACAGGAACGATAGATTATGTAAACATACCTTCGACCGTCACACCGGGGTTCTGGTTGTTACCTGTTACTGGTATGGATCTGAGATTTATGCTTTCCACTCCGCGTAACCTTTTATCCAGGTATAACTGTGCAAGGCAGCAGTATCTCTATCAGTTCTGGCCAACTTGCCGTTCGTCTATTCACATGACCTTGCCTCAACCTTGATATGACTCCATGCAGGCTATCGATACGGGCACCACTCTTATTGGTGGTCCTACCGCTGACGTCGCTGCATTCTACGCCAAGATTCCCGGTGCCCAAGCGGGCACTGGAGTCCTGCAAGGATATTACACTATTCGTGTGTTTTTTCTGTCTTCTCGCTTAACAGTCGTTCAATCTATCCGCAATGCAGCGTGTAGCACGGACATCAACACCTCATTTTCATTTGGTGGGACCAAGTCATGGCCCATCAATCCCGTCGACTTCAAGCTTCAAGCACAGAGTAGTTCTCGCCAGATTGTTTGCATGGGCGCGATCTTCGATCTTAACGCAGGCTCTGGTTCAAGTCCCGGCAGCTCCCCGCCAAGGAAGCGTCAATCGGACCAATCTACGTCTCCCTCGTGGATTGTTGGCGACAGCTTCCTCGTGAGTATTATATCTATCACGCATGCGTCTAGGCGCCTCATTTTGTAAAACAGAAGAACGTCTATTCCGTGTTCCGATATGATCCCCCTTCAGTAGGGTTTGCGCAGCTCAGCCCCTCACTACCAGGAGCAGGATCAGCTCCTGGCTCCGCTATTTCAGGAGGGTGAGTTGTCACTGCTGAGACTCTGGTCTCTTATGAACCATACACTTCAATCTTAAAAAAGCACCTCGACTGCATCTGCGGCGGTGACATTTACCACCGGAACCAGTACATTTGCTAACCCCTCGTCCTCTAGTACCAGCAATGGCAGCACGCCTGCTTCAAGTGGTGCACCAAGGCAAGCTGTACGCCTCGCACTGGTTTTTGGTCTTGCAGCCACCGCAAGTGCGCTAGGCATCGTATGAAAATGATAGCAGGAACTTCCTTTTCCGTTCCCTCATTTTTTGACTATCTATTATATTAATAGACCGGGGGACAATGGAACTTTGTAGCCTACGATTACTAACGGCTGTATACGATACACGAGTCACTAATCAATATGGTCTTTGGTATGTATCAACATACTAAATTGTAGATATTAGGCACCGTTATCCTAATAATAATTGGCTCCTCGTGTCCCTTACATTCCCCTATGATATAAAAGGATAGGCATGGAATCAGCAGCGAAGCCGAAATAGGGATTTCCTCCTTTGTGCTGTTGGTGAGGTGAATGAGGCAAAATATTATATGTTGCTCCTATAGAAAAACAAAGAAAATATGCATCAGTCTACCAACTATTGGAATCTCCACCTCCAATATTGGATCCACTTGGCAATCCACATCTCTCAATTATTCCATTCCGCCTTTTTCCTTATTGTTTTATTCCACTCCTACATAGTATAAATACTGCTGTAGGTAGAGTGATGTTTTCCCTCAGTCGAGTTAACACTTACACGACTGAGGTGAGACCATTCCATTTGGTCTCTAGCTCTCCCTGTCATACTGCTAAACCTATAGGAGCTAGGTATCGATCTTCTTGAAGAGACAAGTGACAGTTTAGGAAAGGGGTTCCTGTGACAAGTGACAAGTGACAAGTGACATCGCTTATTCAATTATTGAGTACAGCAGGACAACGTCCTTGCTATGCTCCTCCATCGCATTTTCAGACGGATTGCCAGCTGGGCCCTATGGTCATTTTTCAGGGAAATACACGTTATTGGAGAGGAGCATGTCCCGCACGATGGCCCTATCATCGTGTACGTCAACAGCCCGCAATATGTTGCATTGATCACCCAACCGGCAGTTCAGCGTCTGCACTCATCACAACATGATGATCGACCCCGCTGTCCTTTGTGAGTCTGCCTAGTCTCATCGGGACGACCCAGTAAATGGCATATATCCAGCATCAACGTTTCCGCATAAGCGGCCGTTGCACTATTGGGCAAAGTCGAGCTTGTTTAAGAACCCAATTGCGAGCAAGATTCTGACCGACACGGGTAACATTCCGGTCGACAGAAAGAGCAAGGATAATCAGGTCTTGTTTCGGGGAACATTCCATGCTCTGGCTGCCGGAAAGGTTGTCGCTCTGTTTCCGGAAGGCACCAGTTGAGCAGTTTGTCACGACACTTCTCCCTATTTATGACCTTCCTGCATGCTGAGGCAGGTTATACCGAGCCCAGGATCATGCAAGTCAAGGACGGCGCGTCATGGTCAGCACTTGAGTACACCAAATGGGCCAAGAATAACAGTATACACGGCAAGCCCCTCGTACTAATCCCAGCTGGGATCGTGTACACCAACAAGTCAAAGTATCGGAGCAGCGTAATCATTGAGTAGGGGGGTTATTTATCTTCTGTGCCATGCGATTTATATCTTATGTAGGTTTGGCAAGCCCATCTCGATGAAGTCGTACGAAGAGGAGTTCTCTTTTGCAGAGCAGGGAACGTCGAGGGCTGTTGCTAAACGGCTTACTGCTGAAATTGAGTGTGAAATGATACAACTCACCATTAATTCGCGAGATTGGTAACATTTTTTTCGGGAGTTCGCTTTTGAAGCACTTTTCCTTACGCTTACGTCCTTGCAGGGAGACACTCTATGCAGCGCGCATGGCACGTGATCTGCTTTGGCGAGATGAGAATGCCATTAATCTCGATGACTTTGTCGCTGTCTCTCAAACGTGGGAGTTGTCACTCAATGTCTCGTGTTACCTAACAATCCTACAGGCTTGTCGACCTGTTTTCGACACCTACGCTTCCAGCATCGTTTGGAAGTTTGAAGCGTGCTCTTTTGGCCTACTACTCTCTTCTCCGTGCGACAGGCTTGACCAACTCTACGCTCTCGGGCCTACCACTCCCAGAGACTTTGGACCCCTCACAGGCAATGCCTCTTCCGAGCCGGATATCAACGCTATTTCTTCTGCTGCGTGACTCCCTGGCATCTCTCGTCCGCCTTCCCTTCTTCCTTCTCCCTCTCGTTGTGCATCTTCCAGCTTATGCCATGTCAAGGGTAGGCGCTCGCTTGGTACAGGATGAAGAAGAAACTCAGGCGCAGAACAAGATTGTCTTTGCGCTTCTACTTCTGCTTGCCATTTATCCAGCCATGTTTTTCTTTTTGTGGGCATTGTTTTGGTTAACCCCAATAGGAGCTGTCGTCGCACTTGCGATGTCCTATGCATTCGTTCTGTATCATGTGAAGATCGTCGACGACAATTACGAACAGTGCGTCTCCATTCTTGCCATTGAAAATACGTCACTGAAATTCACCCTAGTGCCAAGCGGCTAGTTGCTGCCTGGCGTGTCCTGTTAGGTGTATGGGCTCCTAAGCGGTGGGATCTATCTCTCCATGCCTTAGCCCCTTACACAACTCCCCATATCCCACCGATGAGCTCCTGGATCGACAAACCGAAACCGACGACCGACACTTCCGAAGCCTCGACACCCGTTCCACCTGCTGAACCCGCTGAACCCACTCCTACACGGCGCAGACGGCGTCCTATTGCTACAAGAAGGCTCATTCGACATGTCCTTCGCGCGCGTTCTGATGCGGCGCGATTACTGGCTACTTTCTTTTTGGATCTCGAGCGAAGCGGAAAGGAGGTCAGTGCATCGAGCCATCTTGCGCAGGTGTATGGTGGTCGGCTAGCAGAGTCAAGCGGCCTCCCGGACGCTCCGGACAGTATATATGTTCGTCTGGAGCCGCGGGCATGGAGGGATTCAAAGGAAGTTGTGCAATTCCTGAGGGATAGAGGTGCCAGGATCGGCGATCTTGGCCATAAAGTTGGAGGTGATTGGGCTGCTGCGAACAGCGATGGCGAAGGCGGGGTTTCAGGGGAAGGCGAGACTGAGGATGAGGTTGTCTGGGTTGCAACTCAGTAAGATTATCATAGATTTTCAGCTATGTGATTTTTTGTCTTGATTTTACTTCCTACCCCATATGTATATATGTAGGTTTTTGATCGTGATAATAGTTGCATTCATTAAAATCAAGATGCTACCTAAACTCAGAATTGCACACTTGAATTCATGCACTATCCAACTTCTTCACATTAGGGAAAGAAAAGCCTTGCCGTAAAAGAAAAGAAAAACATGTATAATAAAGACATCTAGAACATCTAGACTAACATCCCGCTGTATGGACAGTTGCGAAAATTAATACGATTGGGATAAAGCCTATGAAACGAAAACTTACGCAATGCCGGCAGTCTGCATTGTGCTAAAAAGACGGAATGTCAGTGGTAAATACTGATTTAACACCTACGTCGATTGAAACGCACGATATCTGATGGTGGAATCAGATATATCAGAAGACCTTACAAGGTATTAACTAAACGATACTCACAAAACCACATATCATAGCACTTGGTGCAGTCCTAGCAATGATACGGCCGCGGGACGGTGCGAGGGCGCTCAACACACCTATTTGTACACCTAGGGAGCCTATAATTTGTGCAAGACAACAACGATATTTCACAATCACAGTAAAAAAAAAACACAAAGGAAAAGCGTAAGACACACTGACCCAAATTCGAGAACCCGCATAGAGCATAGGACGCAATAGTGTATGCACGTGGAGAGAGCTGGGGACCCTGTGCCACGTATGTTTGAAGCTGGTTGTAAGCGACAAATCTGTTGTGAAACGTCAAGAATGAGAAAATACCCGAAGGGGGGGGACTTTACTCATTGGCATAGAACTTGAGTGCAAGCAACCTCGACACTCTGAGGATTTCGGGTCTCGGTACACCTGCGAGAGACGTGAACACGTTTCCGTAAGAGACAGTTAATAGTGAAATGCAACGCAGCGGATTGGGCAACGCACCCATGAAGAACGTAACGGGGTAGAAAACATAGCCGAGAATAAGCTCGAGAGTGAGTTGGTGGATACCGAAGCCTTTTCCGACCCATGTCAAGAGGCCATTGATCGTGTACACCAATGCGAGGACGGTTAATATGTTGGCTCTAATCACCACCTTCAGCCAGCCGTACGCAAAGAAAGCTAGTTGTCATACAAAATCTGTCCGGCGACAATTAGACCGAAAATAGCGCCCTTGCTGAATGCATGCAAAGCATTTGCGGGACGTTTATCTTCGTCTTCAACACCACGGTCAACAATGACGCGGCCACGCGTCACAGGTTCGTCAAGTTCTGGAATGCGCAATTTGCTGATTGCGATAGAGGCGGGAATGGACATCACACTAGAAGTGACCAAGTTTCTGAGGAGAACGCACGTCGATATCCAACAATACATGCATCTTTTAATGTTTACTTACTGGGCGGGTACACCTGGCAAGGGTGGATCAGTCTTGTACAAAATGTGCTTTATCGATGCGCACCAAGAGCAATATATGCACCAAGAACGGATCCAGCAATTGTAGAGAAGCCTATGTGCGTGTCAATGCAAGAATGTGTTATGGCATCTTTGGGGCGCACCGCTTGTCATGAATAAGTGAAATTCGCTCTCGGTGGCTAAGTCGACAAAAGGTCTGACAAGACACGCAGATTCACCCTGTCCGATCCAAGGAGACGCGGCGGCAACGACAGCTTCAGCACCTGATATATTCATCGTTACGAAGAAGAAATATGCACTTGAAGAAAATAATCGTAGTCGTACACCAACAAAGCATCATGAAATCACGTACAATTTTTTGATGATAAATTGCATAACTCCCATCTGAATCAATCCTGAGTAAAGTGTTTTATCCGAGAAAGAAATGAACAACGTACGTAGTACAACATCTGAACAAAGGCAATGAAGAATATGATCGCTGCCAGCTAAAGCAGTAATGATGATTCCCAGAAGAAGGATTAAGGCAGCAGAGTGCGTACAACGTTGACGAAGAACCTGACACCCAACAAACGTCAGGTCTGATGAAATAAGTAAATGGATGTGCATATACCAATGTTTTGCAATAGTTTCTGCATCAAAAAAGAACTGTGCAGCAGGGTATGCTTCTGCTAAGAAATCTGATGCAAGAGTTGCAATCCAGCGGAAAAGGCTATAGCCAGCGCCGGTCTTGAGTACAAAGAGCGCGACAACCTGCTGAAAGAACAAGCCCACGATCACGGTAGGCCTGAGAAGCCCCCCTGAGCATACAGTCAAATCTTCTGCGCTTGAAAAAGACAAACCAGGCGATGTGGTTGCGGTGCTTAGATGTGGCCCAGAAGCAGAATTGGAATACGAAGAGACCAAGGACTGAAATGGCGCGGTCCCCTAGGGTGGTATTTGAGTCCTGACAAGGATGCCAAGATAATAAACAAATCAGGAGAAACAGACAAGTGAACAAAACAAACCTGAGGGATAGGGAAGCCAAATGCTGAACCGAATATTATCCCTAATAGGCAGAGCCATCCCATGGTGAGGCGGACATGGTATGGGAGACGACGGAAAGAACGTGCGACGGTAACTTCCCAGAGAGCTCCAATGGGTCGAAAGAACAATTCGCTCGGTACAAACTGGAAGAATATGAGGGCAAGGAAAAACTTGATACCAACAATTAGATAATCCCCCGGTCAAGATATATGTATAGAACAGACCCAGGCGAAGACCGTTTGAGGGATCCTTTGCAGAGCTTTAATCTCTAAAACGACATCTACCAAAGTGCGACGGCGTACCATCTATGCCTAGTTGCCTTCAAGACCGTTGACGAAATCCACCAGCCGAGAATAAGGATTGCGAAACCGATCAAGATGTACGGTCTATACCGACTATGCTGCCCAGCATCAACCTCAGCTTTTGGGTCGGCTTCCAAGTCAGTCTCATTGTGCTTAGGCTTTGCTTTGTGAACGTCCTCCTCCTTGTCAGAAAGAGACTCTCCTGGGGCTGCAGAAGGATGACGCTGCAAGACACCTGTAGAATCTTGAGAGGGTATCATGATGTAACGTTACTTGGTCGTGTGCACAAGAGAAGACGTGTTAAGAGGAGCATGGGACCACTTCTTATCAGCATCTTCTATCGGTAAATGATAACGCCGTATCAGGTTCAGGCCCAGGGAACACCTTGGATTGATAGGAAATCGATTAAAGACTCCGGGATCAGCATTCCGAAGTGAAAATTTCAACGCGTACATGAACGCGTGAAACCCCTTATGGGCACAAGATCCATATGTCCTCTTTTTCCACGGGGGGTGGTCTGCTCCATTCTCAACAAGTCGCCATTTGGTAGGTAACAATTACCGACGAATTGTCTTTGATTCCCATTTCACGCACAGCTAGATTTTATTGGCAGGCTTTGGGAAAATTTGAATGTTTATGAGCTTGTAATTGACGCAACTAACCCTGTATCTACAAGCGCCCACTCTTCAAGATCACATGATATCCTCGAGAACGGCAAAGCTCTGGGAAAGTTCGAATGTTTGCAATTTAACGCAATTCGTGTACTGTAGTATTTCTGTGTCCATTAGCACCCATACCTGGTCACATGATACCCTCGACAACGACACCCGGGTCTTATAAGCTTTCCCAGCCCTGGGCCTAAGTCTTCCAACATTCCGCGACTATGATATTCTATGGAGATTCTTTCCCTGCCCCCCCAGATGCTCTGACAATCCCCCAGTTTCTTCTTGACTATCATCATCCTTCGCGACCGATACGAAAGCCAGAGCTTCCCTGGCTCGTTGATGATCCAACAGGTCAATCATATGGTTTTGAGGAGATACGCGCACGCGTCCAAGGTCCGCTTAAATGCTTTCTTGAACTTTCCCAGCGTAATCATGTGTTTCGTGGCCAGGGTTGGCAAACTCTTTGAGATCCAAATATCATATTCGTGGGTTGTGTTTCATATCGGATCAGATTGCGATGAATAATTTTCTTCAACCGTATATCAGAGGAAGATGACGTGGGTAGGTGTCCTGGTGCTGTTTGGTACAGCACTGTTCTGATGCAAATATCGGCATAGTCTGTTTGTTCAGCCCAAATCATATCGGTTGGTTCACAATGCCGTAGCCAGGTTACAAGCTTGACCTAGCACTCCAGATTAT